>JAREYC010000002.1:205707500-205755000 GCA_030015325.1 Cryptoblepharus egeriae
TTTTAGTCTTCTGTCTGGGTGTCCTCCAAAAGGGCTTCATTTTGAAACTTTGCAATGGTATGCAGTAGCCCATCATGTCATATGTCATTGGATTTGTATGGAAGAGCAAAATCCAATACAAAAATCGGTTTTGAAATATCTCCTTTCAATCAAAAGTTATGGCCAAAAAACTAAAACTTAAAAAATATGCATTGAGCTCTATGGGAAAGTGAAAGTGCCCAATATCACGGCTTTACTCATGAGTAGGCAAATGTACCATTGTCCACCAGAAAGGCCAGACTGTGCGGAATCCAAGACCTTATCCTCCTTTTGAGGTTTAGGCATCTGGTCACCCTGTCTGATGCTTTTCCCTCTGATAGTGCACCTTAAAGGGAGAGGGGGACCTTTACAGAAACAGGGGGGTCATGACCCCCCATTTGAGCAGCACTGCCCTACAGCAATTATTATACAGAGTATGGCCTTCTCAATAGTGACTGTTGATATGGAACAGTCTTTTCTGGAGGGCTTGTCTGGCCCGTCTCTCCTGCAATTTAAACCATAAAGGTCCCCAACCTTTTAGGCACCGGAGACCAGTAGTTTTTCCACACACCGGTGGGAGGGGCTAGAATGTGCCATGGCCGCAGCTTAAGCCTTCAGGGAATGAAGCTGAGCTGCCCAATCCTTTGCATGTCTCCTCAGATGTAAGCCCCATAAGATTTGATGGGGCTGTCTCCCATGAAAGTGAGGGTAGGATTCCAGTCTCAGAGCCCAATCTGCCACGTTTCCTCAGATGCAAGACCCATTAACAATCACTTCCAGGAAAGTGAGGGTTTTAAGTGACCTAAGAACAAAATGCCAACTAAATATGTGCAGGAGTTCATCTCATTCACAAACTTTGCCCAAAGTTTGGTATGGATATAGATGATTTCCTAAGGGGTTTGGTAGATTTTCCTGCTACTATGTCCAACAATTCATCCACTTTTTCCAGTTATCATCTAGAACAGCGGTCTCTAAACTTTTTGGCAGAAGAGCCATGCCACCTTTCTGATACTGTGTTGGGGGCTAGAAGAAATAAAATACTGTAGTTCATTTACATTTCAAATTTGAATAAATTTATATAAATGAATATATTAGTGACAGAATTTGTGAAAGATGAAATCAAATCAGTTTATAAACACTTTCCAATACATACAAAAAGAGTGATTCTCAAACCAGTTCCTAAGCACTTTCTTATACAGGGAGAGGAGATGAATGCAACCTCCCCAGCCCCCAAAATACCCTCCTGAAGAATGGAAAGCAGAATTCCCCTTGCCGCCTCTGGTGGATTATAGGTCTTGCCAGAGGGCCAGATGGAGGGGGCTTTCTGAGGGCTGCATCTAGACTCAGGGTTGGGGGTTTTGAGACACCTGCTTCAAAATAAGAAATGGCGAAGAGTCAATCCATTGCTTCCATGTAATCTTGGCCAGGTTTAGAGTCTGGTTGGTTCCTTGGTTTATAGATAATGAATTGACTTGGCAAACTGAGGAGGGAGAATCACAAAGAATCTTCTCTGTCCCCACACAGTCTGCAGAATGTTGTCGTGTGGAGCTGTTCCAAGTCATGCAGTGCTTTCTATACCAAACATCTCAGAAGAATCAGAAAAGATTTTTCTAATACCCACTGTGGTGTTTTTACAAAGCATTTTGCAGATAAAATTGTTCAGATCCACCTTAGCTTGGATGCAGCACTGACTTGAGCTGTCCATCAAGACCCTTCCTGTCCAGAGACTGGGATTCCAGTCTCTGGAACATCAGGCTGGCTGTCTGTTCTCTTTACCCTTGCACTGCAGGGTTATTACAATCAGTTTGATTGGTTGGCTGAATGGGTGTAGAGGACAATAAGTGCATCTTTTAGTCAGAGGGTATAAGGGCGAATATTATAGACAAAATCTTTAAAAGGAGCAGTATTTGCCCATTCATAAAAAAGCTCTCCCTAGATCTGATGGTCTTCTTGGATAACATCTGACCAGTAACCAAATTCTTTCTTGGGTAGGGCAAACAACTGAGCAGGGAAGTCTCAGCTGTAAGGAGTCATGAAGCAAACAGATTATAAAGAGCCCTTCAAATCAAGTTTCAATCAAAGCTACAGAATAGAAACAACCTTGATTGATAACCTGTGCCAAAACTCAGATGGAGGAGCATGTCCCTGTTGGTGCTACTGAACCTCGGTGTGACTTTCAACACCATCCATCATAGGGACCCTATGGACTGGCTTATTGGGTTATAACCTGAAGACATTGCTTTGCAGTGGTTCTACTCCTTTCTGGAGGACTGGAAATATCTGTTCAGAATCATAGAATCCTAGAGTTGATAGGGACCTAGTAGGTCATCCAGTCCAACCTCCCGCCTGCAGCAGGAAAACCTCCTAGATCATCCCCAACAGCTGCTCGTCAAGCCTCTGCTTGAAGACTCCCAGTGAGGGAGAGTCTACCACCTCCCTTGGCAATTTGTTCCACTGCCAAACCACCTGAACCATCAGGAATTTTTTCCAGATATCCAACCAGAATCTCCTTTCTTGCAATTTGTACCCATTGGTTCGAGTTCTGCTTTCAGAAGCAGCTATGAACAAATGAGCCCCTTCCTCCATATGACAGCCCTTCAGGTTGAATCATGTCTCCCCTCAGCCTCCTTTTCTCCAGGCTGAACATCTCAAGTTCCCCCAACCTTTCCTCGTGGGGCTTCCCTTCCATCCCACTGATCATTCTTGTCGCTCTCCTTTGGACTTGCTCCAGTTTGGCTGCATCTTTCTCAACGTGAGGTGCCCAGAACTGAACACAGTACTCAAGGTGAGGTCTGACCAATGCTGAATAAAGAGGAACTAGAACTTCTCGCGACTTGGAAGTTACAGTCCTCTTAATGCAGCCTAAAATGGCATTTGCCTTCTTTGCAGATACATCACACTGCTGCCTCATGTTCAGCTTGTGATCCACGGTGACTCCAAGATCCCGCTCACATGTTGTGCTGCCAAGCCAAGTATCCCCCATTTTATACCTGTGTTTTTGGTTTTTATTGCCCAAGTGCAGAACCTTGCACTTCTCCCTGCTGAAGTTCATTCTATTTGTTACAGCCCAAGATTCCAGTTTATCCAAATCCTCCTGGAGGTTTCTCCTGTCTTTTGTTGTGTTTGCTGCTGCTCCCAGCGTGGTGTCATCTGCAAATTTGATCAGGCTCCCCCTTATCCCTTCCTCCAAGTCACTGATGAAAATGTTAAAGAGGACTGGGCCCAAGATAGAGCCCTGGGGCACCCCACTTGAAACCGATCTCCAGGTTGACGCAGAACCATTTCCTAAAACCTTTTGAGTGTGGCCATCGAGCCAATTGCAAATCCACCTAACAATTGTCTCGTCTAGCCCATTTTTCCAACTTCCCAATTAAGATGTCATGTGAGACCTTGTCAAATGCTTTGCTGAAGTCAAGATAAATGACATCCACAGCATTGCCACTGTCCAGTAAGCTCGTAACCCGATCAAAAAAGGAGATCAGATTTGTCTGGCAAGATTTATTCTTGGTAAATCCATGCTGGGTTCTTTTGATCACAGAGTACTTGTCTAAATGTGCACAAATTGTGTGTTTTAAGATTTTTTCTAATATCTTGCCCGGAATTGAAGTTAAACTGACTGGTCTATAATTTCCCGGGTCTTCTTTTTTCCCCTTCTTAAAGCTTGGGACTACATTCGCCCTCTTCCAGTCCAGTGGCACTTCTCCACTCCTCAAGGATTTCTCAAAGATGATCGACAGAGGTTCTGCAAGGACATCTGCAAGTTCCTTAAGAACTCGAGGATTCAGCTCATCTGGTCCAAATGACCTGAATTCATTTAGGCCAGTTAAGTGGTTACGAACCAGTTCTCTGTCAATCATAATCTGCTGTTCTGCACCATCCATGTTACCATTACCACTTTGGGGATGCAAGCGTATCCCCGCATCAGCCAATGATTCCGCACCCCTATTTGCACAGCCCTCCTTCCAAGAATAGACGGACGCAAAGTAGGAGTTGAGCAGCTCTGCCTTCTCCTGGTTTCCAGACACCTGTTGTCCATCTTTGTCCAGAAGCAGCCCCACCCCCTTGTTTCTCTTTCTATTCCTTTGGGCATATCTAAAGAAGCTCTTTTTGTTATCCTTGACTCCCCTGGCCAGCCTCAGCTCATACTGAGCTTTAGCATTTCTGACCCCCTCCCTACTATCTGCCTGTACTCCTTCTTGGTGATCTTTTGAGTCTTCCATTCCCTATACTTCATTTTCTTTAACTTCAGCTGATCCCCAAGTTGCTTGTGCAGCCAACCTAGTTTTTTCAGGTTTTCCCCCCTTTCTTTTTCATAGGAATTGGTTCTGACTGAGCTTGTAGAAGCTGCCTCTTAAGCTCCCATCTTGGGCCCCTTTTCCTGTTAGTTCATCAATCCATGGGATCCCACCTATGACTCCTCTAAACCTGTTGAAATCAGCCTTTCTGAAATCTAATATAAGGGTTTCACTGTGCACTCTTTTTATTTCCCACAATATTCTAAATTCCAGCAGCTCATGATCACTTTCCCCTAAAGTTCCCACCACAATGACCTGGTCAATCAGTTCTTCACGATTTGTTAAGATCAGGTCAAGGATGGCCCTTCCCCTTGTTGTTTCCTCCACCTTCTGGACCATGAAGTTATCTTCCAGGCCCATCAGGAACTTATTGGAGCTTCCATGTTTGGCTGAATTTGTCTCCCAGCAAACGTCTGGATAGTTAAAGTCCCCCATTACTACCACCTCATATTTCTTTGCAACGTCTTTCCAGTTGCTTCATGAAGACATCGTCTATTCCTTCTCCGTGGCCTGGCGGTCTATAGTAGATGCCCACCACAATGTTTTGCTTCTTGTTTTTCCCCCTCACCTTTACCCAAACGCACTCCACAGGGATATCAGGACCAGTTTCCTGAATTTCAGAGCAGGTATAAACTTGTATGTTCTTGACATATAATGCTACTCCGCCTCCTCTTTTGCCACTTCTGTTCCTCCTGAACAGCTGATAGCCTTCCATTTGTGTGCAGGCATGGGAATCATCCCACCAAGTTTCGGTTATTCCTATCAAATCAAATTTCCCTTCACTTGCTAAAAGCTCCAACTCATCTTGTTTATTTCCCAGGCTCTGTGCATTTGTGTAAATGCAACATAAGCCTTGGAGGTTACAACTCACTGCATTTCCCCCCTATTTTTTAAGGCCAAGCCCCTTAAAATATTTTTGAGTTACAGCCGTGCCCTGGCAATTTCCACCCAGAGCATTTTCTTTACTCCTACGTTCCCTTTGGACGTAACCCACCCCCTTCTTATTTAAAGCCCTCCTGATCAAGTTGGCCATCTCCTGTCTGAAGACACTCTTCCCCCAACCCGTAAGATGTAGTCCATCCTTTGCTAGGAGTGCTTCCTCTAGGAAGCTCAGCCCATGATCCCTAGGTAAACTCTAGGTAAACATGAAGGTAATGCAGGAACCCATTCTGTCCTCTGTTTGAAAGTATACAAATACTTTCAGAGATGAGGATACCTAAGAGTACCTAAGAGATGAGGATCCCCTTCAGAATACCTAAGAGATGAGGATCCCTTTCTCACCATTACTGCTATTATTTGACCCCAATACAATGAAAATATATCCTTTTCTTATTACAAAAAGGCATTATTCTCTTTATAGAACATTTAATCATGGTAATCACATTGATCAGTGGATTTCTTAAAAATGCAGACATTCCACTTTTCCTTCACAATAAGGAAAGCCATTACCAATGAACTTTAATACAGTAAAACAAATAAAATAATAAAACAGTTAATCTATACTAATAAAAGGCTAATTCTGTCTATCCGTCAGGTCCCTCCTAGTTCCCCCAACAAATGCTCTACATAGATATATTATATGTCTGAAATCAAGATGATCCTGGGATAAACCGCCATACAAATCCAAACCCCACACCTCACACCCCTAATTCCATATCCTAAACCCCTCTAGGTCCACCCACACCTGCTCAACATAGACATATTATACTTCTTTGGAATTGGGATGATCCCGGGATTAACCCCCACACACAACCGAACCCCACACTCCCAATTCCACATCCTAAACCCCTCAAGGACTGCCCACACCTGCTCAACACAGATATATTATACCTCTTTGGAATCCGGATGATCCCAGGATGATCCCAGGATTAACCCCCACACACTATCAAAACCCGTACCCCACACCCACACCCAACACAATTCCAGACATATCCTAAATCCTTGTAGCTCCTCCCACACCAGCTCTACATAGACATATTATACCTTTTTGGAATCAGGATGATCCCGGGATTAACCCCCACACACAAACCAACCCACACTTCTCGCACACAAAACACACACAACACAATTCCACACATATCCTAAACCCCTCTAGCTCCACCCACACCTGCACAACAGAGATATATGGAATCCTTTTCGGAATCAGGATGATCCTGGAATTGCCCCCCACACGCAAACCAATCCCACACTCCACACATACAACACAACTCCACACACATCCTCTAGCTCCACCCACACTTGCTCTACATAGACATATTATAACATCCAGCAGTGGAATTTGTGTTCAGATGGGGAAGAAACAGGTAAAAATTCAAATTTGAAAATATCTGACAAAACCTGCAGTGAGGTTTTCAAGTTGTATGAACTGAACTAAGGAATACAAAATTATTTCTTCAAAATTGCTGTTTTCTAAGCTGGACCAGAAGTACCTTTAGTTTTGGGCCTAAGGCCCAAAACGCCCTCCACAGGGGAGCCACATGGAGTGCAGCTTTTAAGCTAGTTAATTAAATTAAATATAATTTAATATTTAATATTTAATAAAAAAAAGAAAACATAAGCCAATGAAGCTCACCCAAGGCTACACATGCCCATAGTAGTAAAGGCAGTTCATGAGTATTTCAGGAAAAAGTGGGATGGAAGCAGATTGATCTTGGACACAATGAGACACACCAAGCTCATGCAGGATATGGTCATGCCACAGTCATGCAGGATAAGATGGTCCCTCAAGTAAACTGACCATAAGACAAAAAGGCATATGGTCCCTCAAGTAAAGGGTCCCTTGATGGTCCCTCAAGGAAACTGACCATAAGACAAAAAAAAAACAACAACTGAGCATAAGACTGACCATAAGACAAACTAAAGACACTTTCTTGGGAGTAAGACTCACTGAACACAATAGGGCTTACTTTTGAGTAGACATGGTTAGGATTTTCCTTAAAGGGATTTAAAGATTATCATGAGCAACTTGAATTGTGTCCAGAAACAAATCAATTACTAGTGAAACTATAGGAAAAGTGACACAACCAATCATACTGCCAAGTCCCCGTAACCACTCAACTCACAATATTCTGCATGAATTGTAGTTTCTCGACAGGCTTTAAAGACAGCACCACAGAGAGCACATTATAGCAGCGTAGTCCAGATTTCACTACTGCTGAGCATGACTGTGCCCAGATTTGTATGATACAGAACAGAAGTAAGGCCACAACTGGCACATCCACCTAAGTTGGCAAAAACTGTTGTCCAACTATCTAGGAGCAGTGATGAGTCTAGAGGACAACTTAACGCACACCTGCTCCTGGAGTACAAACCATCAGAATGGACCTACATAAGGCAACAGCAAACTCTATGACATGCACTCAAAAATGGATCAGCAGACAATAGAGATGATGTTCATTACTGAGTGATACTGAAAACGAGCATTGCACCTTGAATGTTTCTAAAGTTTCCAAGTGTTAAAGGCAACCCATGTGAAGTACATTTATTATTATTAAGAATACACAGGTGGAGCCTATTAATCTATGGATTGTATATCCATGGTCTTCAATAATGGGGACCCAAGGTGTGCTCTGGTTCTCTCTAGAGAGCTTTGTGAAGACTGCAGAGACTGTGCGGATCCACCTATGGCCTCTTGGGTTTCAGAATGGCCATCTAATACCAAAAAGGCTACTTTCAGTTTTTGGTGAAAATCGGATGTTTTTATGCCCCTAAAAGGGTCAATTTGATCAATCGGTAGATGAGCTTTTAAATTATGTTTACAAAAGGCAGTACACATTTGCAGCCTTTGATTTGTCACCTTTATGAACTTACAACAGCCAGAAATGCATTCAGAAGTGAACCAACTTCATCAAATATTTCTGTACTTTGATTAAGGCACTTTATTAACTATGCTTTCACAGTTGTAATTCAGTCAGCCATCGCAAAGTCAAAGGCTGTGATCCAGAACTTCATATGCACAACAAGGCTACCACTGCCAATAATGGCAGATGGAGCTCTGCATCAGTTCATTCCCCCTTCACAGCTGGCAGCCAGGAAGCCCTTCTTGAGCACACTGATCTAGATGGCTCATGTAACCAACTGGGCAGTAAGTGTGCCAGTTTATCTCCAACAAACTAATATGTCCCAAGCCCAGGCATGTCCTTTCTTAAAAACAGACATGTGCACATATATATTTCTTGTGTTTTGTGATATCACCAATGTGACAAAATGGCTCAAAAGGTTATGTTTGGTTTTAAATTATTCTCTAAATTTAAATCACACAACTGAAAGACATTCAGTTATAAACATATGTAAAAAATGTCAAATGTCATATGTAAAAATTGTTTTAAAAATGCCAAAAATGAGACAATTGTCAAAAGTTACAGCAATGAACTTTGGACCCCTACAGATGATTAAAAACAACCGTCAATGCCATTGGTGTTCAAGCATTTCAGCCACAGACTCCCTTCTGAGAATGACAATCTGTTCAGCACCCCCTGCAAGTAATGTCATGGCCGGAAGTGTCACGAAAGGTGCCCAGTGCCAGATTCCAAGATGGCTGTATACAGCTTTTTGCAACCCCCCTGAAATGAAGTTGCAACTCCCCCAAGGGTGTCCCATCCTCCACTTTGAAAATCACAAGTCTATGCTGTAATCCTTATAGCATTTATTCAAAGGTATTTTCATTGGCTTCAAAAGGAGTCAATGTCAAAGCTGTGCCCCTAAGGAACATCAACATAACTATTTTGTATTTCTTTAACAAATAATTTTCTTTCCATTTAACCTCACTGAAGTTTTATGCTGCAAAACCAATACAACCGAGAGTATTTTGCAATGCTACTTTATGAAAGTTTCAGGCAACAAACTGAACTATATTATTTTATTCTCCATCATCACAATCACAATGAATAAAAACTCACATAAGGATAGCTAACTAAAAATAAAACATTAAAACAATCCTGCATGGCACACAAATTACTTGAATAAAAATTGCTGCTGTAAAGAGAAAATACCTTCTCATCAGACAAAATCAGAACTCCCTGGAGAGAAAGAAAACAATTGCTTTAGGAACCTAAAGCAATTAATTGATTGGAGGGGTTGATAGGTAATCAATTTGTAGCTTGAATGAGGTACATAAAAATTTAGATTCAGAGAAACACTTGTATTCAATTGTCAGCTTGATCATTCAAGTATTTCAAAATTTCTAATTTACAGATTTAAAATATTCAATCATTAAAATCCAATAGTGCATAAAATTTTAATTCATAAAATATAAACATCATTCAATACTGAATCCATCAATATCTAACTTTGCAAATCCAATTTACGAAGTCTTCCAGTTAGATGAATTTTGGGCTTTTAAAAGCCAAAACTCATAGATTAAATGAGAGGAAAAAAACGGGAAGGAGAAGAGTCTGGTCTAAGAGAGTGTCTAACTGAAAGTTTGTTGTCTTGTCTACAGGATTATATCACACTACTTTCAACACCATCAGGTTTAACAAAATTGTATGAATTTTTTAACAGTGTTGTCAGCAGTAAAACTGTTGCTGGAAGAAATACCAAGTTAGAATGTACTGAGTCAACTTGAAATGAAATCAACAAATGAAATTTACTTTCCAAGGATCTCCTAATACAGATGCAATATGGCAATGTACAATCTACAAATTAAGAACATAAGAAGAGCTTCCATTGGATCAGGTCAAAAGCCCATCTAGTTCATAGGTCCATCCACGATGACCACTAGCTGGCTTACTACAATACAGTGGTACTTTGCTTAACAAGCGCCTTGCTTAGCAAGCGTTTCATATAACAAGCAAAAATTTTCAAGAAATCTTGCTTCACATAGCAAGTTCCACTTCACTTAACAAGCACGTGTGCTATGCAGCCCTGTCGCTCCACATGTAAGCTCTTTAAAAGGGCTGCCGGCCAGTGCTGCTGCCTCTAACTGCCCCCAATTTGGCGGCAGTTGCCCAGAGGTGCCAGAGGCAGCTGCCCCTAACCACCTCCAAGTGCCCCCACCGACCACCTTGAACTTCCAGCAGTAGCCCAGGTAAGCCTCCCAGGAAACTGTCTTTGATTGCAGTCTCCTAACTATGTCTACTCAGAAGAAAACCCATTGTGTTAAATGGGGTTTACTCCCAGGAAAGTGTCTTTAGGATTGCAGCCTAAGTAGACTTCATAGGATCATGCACATTGAATGCATGTTTTGAATTCAATTACTGTACAGTGTTTTGTCATCATTTTTACATCCAGTTAATATTTTTATATGAATATTTTGGGGGTTGTGGAACCAATCATCTGAGTTCCTATGGAAAAATCTTCACTTAAAGAGTGTTTCACTTAAAGAGCATGCCTCTGCAACAAATTAAGCTCTTTATGTGAGGCACCACTATACCTGCAATTATTTGTCTCAAATGAATTGCTTTTAACAAGGAATGTTTTTGCTTAACTGAACATACATGCAACAAGTGTGCACACTAAAGGCAGACTAACCAAACATTAACAGGAAGCCAGAACTATCCTACTTCTAGTCAACATTTAGTCAGTCTCCTACCTGCCAAATGCAGGATAGTCACCTGTACTTCACATTCTTCACTTAAGCAAAAATGTTCATTTTTACACGAAAAAATTCTCATGCTTCATGTGCTACTAAAAAAAAAACAAAGGGAATGGATAGGAGAACTGCTATATACTGTATTTTGGGGGGTATAGGGTGCAATATTTTTACCCCCAAGGGGGGAATATCAGTGCGCCATATACCTCGGGGACAGCACTGGTCCGGGTCTGGCACGGCTTGAGTCGACTGGGGGAGGACACACGACATTTGGGTTCGCCCAAGTCTTGCGCGACCTCCCCCAGCTTGCCCAAGTCTTGTGTGGCTATCACGTGGGACTTGGGCCAGCTAGAGAAGCACCCCCCCCCCCCCCCCGCTGGCCCAAGCCTCTCACCATAGCAGCACAGGCGGCCTCTTCCAGCTTGCCCAAGACTCAGGCTGACTGGAAGAGGCTGCCCACACGGCTATCACGTGAAGCTTGTGTTGGCTGGAGGGGCCTTCCCAAGCCGACTCAAGGCTCACGCAGCCATCGCGTGTGATTTCGGCCGGCTAGAGGAGGCCCCCCAGCCGGCCCAAGCCTTGCACAATGGCCCAGACTGGGGTGGCCTGCAGGAGGTGGTGCCATGGCCAGGCAAGACCCTGGCACACCGGCCAGGGATGCACTGGGCATACAACTAGATTTAAAGGAGGAAAACATTTTTTTCTCTGTTTTCCTCCTTTAGGTGCGCCCTAAACACCGGTGGACCCTATACGCCATATAATACAGTATATAGGGACCCCATATCTGCTGTTTCTATATAGGGAGAGAACAGAATCCCCATGGGTATGAGAGGCTGCCTGTACTTGTAAAAATCCCATTTGAAAGAAAAGGATTTATTGTCTGCCTACGTAAGCTGCCTCAAGAGCCTTGTAAACACAGAAGGGTGGCTAATTAAATAAAAATAAAACAAACTTGGCTCTTCTTACTCTGAATTACACTGACTCTCAGGCACATCTAATGCCCCACCACTGTCCCAATACATGCTAGGTGTTCATTCAAAGAACATCTTTAACTGGTTAATATCCTTGGAGAATAAGGCTGCAATCCTAACCTCCAGTTAGGCCAGCATAAACCCTGCCATAAGTCCTGTGCTGACCCGGAGGTATCACTAAAGTGATGTAAGGCATTTCTGCCCCACTCCTGGAGGGGTTCAGGCCACTGCACAGGCATACACCAACCTCCCCACACCACCATGGATATGCCAATTGTGGGGTTAGTTAGGCCAGGTGTGTTAGGCTGGCCTAAATTTGTTATGATAGTGCCCTAATTCTCAAATAAATATTCAGGCACAGTAATATACATTCTAAGACAGTGATCCAATCCTCTGTCTTTTCCTACTGGGTCTCATACACTCTTCACTGTTCAGATTTTTTTTACATAGATCTCATAAAAACAGTGTTACAAGAGAAATTTGATGGTTATGATAACTCTAATAGTAGGCTAAAACTGAATCTTCTACCAAGGCCAAACCAAATTGTTAAGGAATGTTTCACAAGAAGCCCCATCTACTTTCTGCAACTAGCACCAACTGCATTGGCTTAAACAGTATTAGATTAGCAATGAGCACCATTTATTCTTTTAGAGAATATAACAGGTTTCAATTAAGAAATTAACAGGTTATTTGATGTTCAGCATTGTGTTGCGTATAAAGCACTAGCAATGTCTCAAAGCTACCGGCAAAAGAACAAACTTGGGAAGATGCCACAGTTTTGGAAAGGTGGTTTCTAAAAGGGCTGCTTTACTAAAAAATCAATACCCTTCTCCCATAGGTTCATGATGTAAAATTCTATAATCAAGGCTTGTAGATTTGTAATTATGGTATGTCAGCTACATTTAAACAAGAGTGTTAAAAGATTGTTAAAGTTAAACTAACACAATTGCAATGTGAATTGTCTTAGTCTCATTCTAATCTACTGGTGTCACTTTCATTTAATCAGAGGGAAACTATGGGCAAATGTCAGTGCTATTTTCACATGCCCCTAACATACCATGTCCCCAGCAGTTTATAATCCACTACAACTTTAAAATGAGTATAGAAAAAATACTTAAGAAAATTCATTTGTTCTCTTCCATACTGAAGTTTGGATTTACTGACCAGTGTAATTTCAAAGAGATTTACATTAGTCAAATAAAAATATTACCATATCTGTGGTTACTTTAGTAATGTATGCTTCTCTTAAGACAATTAGACTTACCCAAACTTACCCAAGCAATCAATAAATATATGATCCAATCACATTTTAGCCCCTACATAATTGTTTCCATCAGTGTCCAACCAGAGAGAATAGTGCAATATTCAATGGATGTATAATTGGTTGGTTAGTGTGGTGTAGCCTTGCTGCAGGACAAATAACTCTACTGCAGTTTGCCCTTCACAAAACATAAAATATAACAGAAGCACCTGTATTCTGCAACACTGTGAAGGGCAAGAGGAAAGCCTACCAAGTGCTGAATAATAGAAGTTGTTTTTTAAAAGTGAAAGGTTCATAAAATACGCAGCCCATCACCACTGTTTTTACTTTGTTAGAATAAGTGTTGTCCTTGTCAGAGGAACATGACAAAAATGCACTCAACCTCAAATTTTAAGGACGTAATGAAAAAATAAACTTGAGAAAGAAAATGGCACAGATATTGGTCACCAGAGAGGGTGGTGGTAACAGGGGAGTCTCATGCAACTCATCACCATTCATTGAGCAAACCAAACAGTGTTTAAAACACCTTTCACAGTTGAATCCTGCATGAGAAAGCCACAACAATATAGGCTTATCACTGCTGGGGGAGGGGAGCTGGGGGCAAAGGGAACAGTAGTGCATTCAGCACTGAGATATTACAGAATCCTTGCAATAGAAATGCAAACCTTAACAGATGATGGCCTGACAACTTGACCCAGATAATCTGAAAAAGTCATAGATGATAAAAAGTTTTGAAATTCCTCCAAAATTAAAGTAGGGGAAAAAAACAATAAAGAAGCATTAAGAAGGAGTCCAAACAATGAAAACTTAAGGCATTTCCCACCATCAGATTTCCCATCTGTAGGCAGTTGTCATGTGATGGTTACTTTCTTGGAAAATTGTGTATATATAAAAAACGTCTCAAACCAGTTTTTGCCTTAAGAAACAATGGAATTGGTACGAGTGAGGGGAGGTGGCTGGCTGTGCCACTGCCAAAATCACTCTTCAGGCAAAATTCTCACGTTCTGTGTAGCTGCAATCCTCCTCCTGCTCAAGTTCAGCAGGCCTGCCAAGGTTCCTTTCTCAGCTCAGCAGCCACTGAGAGAAGATCTGCTTCACAATTCAAAAGTTTACATTAGAACCAATGGTTCTTTTGCCTTCAGAACCAATAAGAAGCCACTTTCCCTGATGACTGATGCATCCAACTGGGAGAATGTAAGCAGCAAGGAGAGAATGTGAACGGCTGCGTCCAAGTCAAAAAAGAATGTTTTGCTTTAGAAAGTGTAAGAAATGGAGTATGTCCATCAGGTCTGGGGCAGATTTCCTAGAGACTTCTGTCTTTTCTTAGTAGGAAGACAGAAGATAAAGATAGGTCCAACAAGTAGGCATCAAAGAGGGACTCACTCGTATAGAAAGGAAAAGTATATAATCACTAGCGGGGCGGGGGAGCGGGGTTGAATTATGTGGGATGTTGCCTAGAACCCAACAGCCAGGATTCACTTGCTTCTTACCAAAGTGGCAAAGATAGCAGCCCATGATGTACAGTGTTTCTCAAAGTTAGGGAGAGATTTACTCTTTCCCTAAGTCTTTGCAGGGGAGGAGCAGGGGCAATGACATGATCCTTAGGATCACATCCCTGTAGGGAAAGGGGGACTATTTTCTCCCGCACCCCTCCAACGGGTCATGTCATGTCAGGGTCTGGGGAGCTGTGGGAAGCCCTTCAGATCATGGCTGGAAAAAAGGGGAAAGTTTTCAAGTGCAATTGGAGTGGATTAGATCTTGAAAATTGTGCTGCTGCTGAGCGGGGGACCTTCACATCATCAGGGGGTAAGGTGTTTGAGTAGCACTGATGTTTGAGGTATGTTGGAGTCTTCACTTGTATTTTTAGCTCTGTGCCGGAGGTGAAGTAGGCTTGGAAAGTGTCTACTTGCAAGAAGCTTAATGTAGGTGGGCCTAGACTTGGCGAATTAAAAAAAAAATCAGGAATGGGAACTGAAAACAAATAGGAAAATGGAATGAATCCATCTGGCTTGCAGAGTCCTTAAGAAGTGCCAAGCCTGAGATGAACTTTGGCATATGGGAAACTGATGGAAGCTTTACTGAGCTATTTCAAAAACAGCCCTGCACAAATTGCACTTTTATCTTAATTCACAACCGTGCCATTTCAAAAACAGGCAAATTAACAGCATGTAAACTAAAAGCTACCAGGAGTGCTTTTACAAGCCATAGTAGGCTCATCCAACACCTACAGTCCTCCAGTAGCTGCTAATTTTGATGGACAACACAACTGTCATCAAACCCAGTAAGAAAAGCTCCAAACCTTCAATAGATTCCTCTGAGCTACTTTCTGTTATAGTGATCTTCAATCTTTTTTATCTCACGTTCCACTGGTAAAGTACTAAAATTGTCAAGGCACAGCATCACTTCTTTGACCATTGAAAAGGCACACCATGCTGTTGGCAGGAGGTGGGGGGAGAAGCTGATGGGGGGAGAATCCAATGGATGTGTCAGTCCCTCAAACTCCTGGGGTATACCTGCAGATCATTTGCAACACACCAGTTGATGATGGCTGTTATTACTTTCTCTAGCATCTGTATAAGTTGGAAGCGCAACTAAACAAGAAGTGCCTTAGAAAAGCAGAACCAAAAACCTGGCCCAAGCTCTCACAGACTGAATCCCCAAAACTTTAACCTATACAGTGGCGCCTCACATAAAGAATGCCTCACGTAAAGTATGTTTCACGTAACAAACAAAAATTTCTCTAGGATTCTGCTTCACGTAACAAACTGTGCTTCACGTAAAGAACACATTCGTTGGCAGTTGGGGCAGACGCGCTGGCCGGCAGCCTGTTTAAAAAGCGTCAGGGCTGCCTAGCGCACTTGCCCATAGTGAAAGCAACACTTCCATGCTGTTCCTCCTGTGGCCGGGTGTGCGCTGGGCAGAGGGAGAGAAGAGCAGTGGAGAAGAGGGAAGCAGCTCAGGGCTGGCCAGAAGGGAGCAGGGGAGAGAAAGGCTCAGGATGAAGAGAAGGAAAAAGGGGGAGTGTCTTTGATTACAGAAGAAAGTGTCTTTGCTCGCAGCCTCCTAACCATGTCTACCCAGAAGTAAGCCCCATTGTGTTAAATGGGTCTTACTCCCAGGAAAGTGCCTCTAGGATTGCAGCCTAAGTAGACTTCATAGGATCATGCACATTGAATGCATGTTTTGAATTCAATCCCAATGTTCTGTCATCATTTTTACATCCAGTTAATATTTTTATATGAATATTTTGGGGGTTGTGGAACCAATCGCCTGAGTTTCCATTATTTCCTATGGGAAAATCTGCTTCACGTAAAGAATGTTTCACATAACCAACATGCCTCCAGAACAAATTAAATTTGTTACATGAGGCATCACTGTATTCAGCACTCAAGAGAGATCTGATGACTGGGAACTTTGGCAAATGGCTTGTCAACTAAAGTTACTTCCATACAGGGAGGCTGATGCAACGTGACATATACTGGTAAGAGGTTCAGGGCATATGGAAAGGCTTTTCAAGTGTATGAAAAGCACAAGCCTGAGCTGTGTCCACTAAGCCAAGCCTCCTACCACTGCTTGCCACGTAGCACTGTTGGACTTATTTTCAGGCATCAGGACCTGGGAATCCCCCAGGTACCACCAGACCCCACTTCAAGAACCACTAGTTGTGAAATGCTGCAATATAGCTTTGTTGGTCAGACAATACAAAAAAACAAGAACTACGTAGTTAAATAAAAGCCTGCCATGTACTTTTCTAATTGGCTTCCCTTACAAAGATCTTGTTTTACATTGGGTATGTTATCTACCTTTTGTTCCCAAGGTACAGCAAGATCTGGTGATATTTAAGTTCAGCAGTAATGCTCAATAAAATCTGTATTAAATATACTGATTATTTAAGTTCTGTTGATTTATAAATACAGGTAATTGTTTTTAAAGGGATGTTAGATTAACAGAATAAATTGTTTTTAAAGTGATCATAGATTAATGTTATAAATATAAGAACAAATCAGAAATACTCAGAGCACTAGACCTGCAATCCTATGCCTACTTATATGAAAATAAGCTGCATGACTAATGTATTGCTGAATTCAATCTTTGTCCTGTCACACACTTTTTCAGTTTAGTACTGAGCAAATAACTTTACCTCTCAATTTCTCAGCTGATAAAAAGGTCATTACCAGCTGCTCACATTAGCTTTATGCAGGCCATACAGTGTCAGAGGAAAGTCTACACATTTTCAGAATGTAACTAGCAAAGATGACAAAGAAATGACAATTTAGAGGCTTGTGGGCAAGAATGATTCAGCCATGGAAACTGCCCTGCGTGAACAAAGTTAAGTGGGTTTCTTCATCAGCCTGTTGATAGTGGAAAGTAGATGCTTCCCACCATCTCCATCACAACATACTTACCATTTTATATATATATATATATATATATAATGTGTATATATATATACATACACACACACATATATATTATATAATTATATTATATTATATTATTATAATATAATTATATATTATATAATTATTAATATTATAATATTAATATATATATTATATAAAGTCCCAACTTTATTTGGAATCTTTTTTGCAGTCATGCTGAAGCATGCTTTTGGAAATGCAACAGAGGGAATCTATCTCCAGACCAGATCAGATGGAAAACTCTACAATCCTTCCAGACTAAGAGCAAAGTCCACAGTCCAGCTGAAATGCTTGCGGGAGTTCCTCTTCACGATGACGCTGCTGTTACTGCTCACTCTGCCGAAGACCTTCAGCAACTTATGGACCGTTTTAGCAAAGCCTGCCAAGACTTTGGACTAACAATCAGCTTGAAGAAAACACATGTCATGGGTCAGGGTGTGGATCCACCTCCCTGTATCACAATCTCTGAACATGAACTGGAGGTTGTCCATGACTTTGTGTACCTTGGCTCAACTATCTCTGACACTCTCTCCTTAGATACTGAGCTGAATAAACGTATTGGTAAAGCGGCTACCACGTTCTCCAAGCTTACAAAGAGAGGATGGCTTAATAAGAAGCTGACAGAACATACAAAGATCCAGGTCTATAGAGCTTGCGTCCTGAGCACACTCTTGTACTGCAGCAAGTCTTGGACCCTTTATGCATGGCAGGAGAGAAAGCTGAACACCTTCCATATGCGCTGTCTCCGACATATTCTTGGCATCACCTGGCATGACAAAGTTTCAAACGACGCAGTCTTGGAACGTGCTGGAATCTCTAGCATGTTCACACTTCTGAAACAGCGACGTCTACGCTGGCTTGGGCATGTGTTGAGAATGGTTGATGGTCGGATCCCAAAAGATCTCCTATATGGAGAATTAGTGCAGGGAAGGCGCCCTAGAGGGAGACCACAGCTGTGATACAAAGACATCTGCAGGAGGGATCTAAAGGCCTTGGGAATGGACATCAACAGCTGGGAAACCTTGACCTCCGATCATTCAGTGTGGAGGCAAAAGACCCAGCATGGCCTTCTCCAACTCAAAGAGACACTTGTTCGGCAGGCTAAAGCAAAGAGACAGACCCGAAAGCAGCGAAACCTGGGGCCTGGGCAGGGGACGGAATTTATTTGTCCTCAGTGTGGAAGGGATGGACACTCTCAAATTGGCCTTTTTAGCCACACTAGATGTTGTTTCAGGACCTCCAATCAGAGCACGATACCATAGTCTTTCAAGACTGAAGGATGCCAATGGAATATAGTACAAATAGATACCAACACAAAGATTACTATAATGTCCATAATGGTCCATAAAGTATACACACACTATCAGCACTAATTTAAATCCATAGGAGATCTGTTCTCAGACCACATGTGGATACCAAAAACTGTGGATAACAAAATCCATGGATTCAACCCCTTTAGACCCTCCAAAGATGACCACCACTGTGTTCCAGTCATTTCCAGCAAACTCAGTTTGGCCAAATCTGACCCAACACAGATCCAGGTGAACCGAGCAAGATTGGTAGTTACAAAATCTCAAGATAAAGGTGCCAAAAGTACATTTAATTAATTCTTCACCTAGCATTCTCAAGAATTAAATGCATCTAATGATATCTAGCACAGCCTATACTCTCTTTTACCTTGCAGGATTTCTGTAGAATCACTTCCAAAAGCAGTCCTGGAAAGCTACAATGATCATGAGATCTTTGATATTCTATTTAATGCATTCTGTGACCTATGGGGGCAGCATGCAGCCTCCACCAGCCTCAGAACAGCTGGGGTCTGTTTTAAGATATTTAAGTTTAGGGAGGTCGAACCATGGCTGAAGGCAGGATCTGGTGCATGTTCTTAAATCTCCATGGGATTAGGGTGGTAAACCATTCCATTGATGAGGGGCTGATCTTCCTCCCCGATCTTCCCCAGAATATGTGCTGGCTAACTGCCTCCATGTCTCTTCATCCCAGCTGGGAGGCACACATTATGGGGGATATTGGAGAAAAAGATTAGTGGCTCCCTGGTAGGACTATTTGCGGTGGTCGTGGGGAGCCTTTTTCCTTGCACAGCAGTTGCAACTTTGAGTGCCACTGTTCTAGTCCCGAGCAATTTTACAACTTTAATTATCAGCATTTTGACAGAACCCAAAAATAAACCTGAAGCCAAAACCAATGGAGTCATACAATCCCTTCATCAAGCTTTACCAGCTTTACCAGGACTAACTGTAGCTTCTAAACACTTCTGAAGGGCACTCCCATATATGGGATACCTATTTATGATACCTATGTACCAGTTAACTGGTAAACGTGGACCGATTCAACATGTATTGTTATCGTTTTAATATTATCCATAACATCTAAGAGTGACAAGACTTCTGACTAGGGATCATATGTCAATACCTTTAAGTGTCCAGGCTTCAAGCTTTCCTCCAACAGTTCCCTGACCCAACCCTACTTCAAAGGCCAACATGAACCTATTTGTACACTACAGCAGGCTAAGGAAGAAGAAAAGGTTGAGTGAATGGCCCAGTCAAGAACAGATCCCAGAAACTTAGAAACTATATCTTGTCTTAATGCTTCTAAGTGTTTACAATTCAATGCATGTGCTAATGTTATTATCTTCCCATGCTAGATTATATTATCAGCTTGTTCATAATTCTAAAGCTCTTCTCAAGCCAACAAATAAAGCTTACAAAAATAAACTACAGATTTGGGTTAGGTTTCATGCAGTGCTGCGGGTTTTTGAAATATATGGCTACTCTCTCAGGGTGCAATCCAAACCAATTTAGCCAGCACAACTCACCCACCTCCCCATTGCCACAGTGGCATAGGAAGGCCACCAGTGCATGTCTGTGCACTGGCCTAGACCTCCACAGGAGTGGTGCAGAAAGGCCTTAATGCATTTTTGCAACAACCCAGACCAGCGTAGGACTTGCTCCGCGACAAACAGGGGTTAGGATTGCGCTGTAAGTCTCAAGGTTGAAAATCTAGATAGAAGAATGGCAAAAGGATACTGATTACCCTTCGTGTTCGGAGCTCACCGAACTCGTGTTCGGAGCAAGTTATTTTATCTGTATCAAGTATGTTTGATTTGGCAGTCAGGTCCCTTTGTAAGATGGAGACAGTACTTGTCTCCAAGTGCTCCAGTTGTTTCCAACACAAAATTGCCTATTCATCCAGTTATTACTTGAGCAGGCCATAAAGTCTTCAGAAGAAATCCAGTTAGAAACCCAATATTCTGAACAGTTCATGGGTTAAAGTTCAACCAGTCCTTCCTATGTTTCAGAACGTTATCAGTTCAACACCCCCAAACTAGACCTGCTAGTTCAAAAAGCTTAACAGAAACCTCATAGAGACCATTTCACCTTCACTAAATAAACCAGTGATTTTTCAACTGGGGTGCCACAGGTGGACTTCAGAACTTTGGGAGGATCATTTATTAGTAGGGGGAATTGGAGATTTGAGCCCCCTTCCTGCAGCATGGTGTGCCTTGTCAATGGTCAAAAACTGATGTTGTGCCTTGACAATTTTAGCACCTTGTCAGTGTGATGTGAGATGAGAAAAAAGTCAAAAGTCACTGAAACTGGCATTAAAACTGAAAAGAAGCCAGTCTCAGCAGTGGTTCATAGATGTTACTGAAACAGGAGGAAGGGAAACTAATGTATTGATCATTTATTTATAGGGATCTTCAGGTACCCCCCACCCCACTTTTTGGAAAGTTAGCATCATCTAAAAGTGAAAACTGTTGAAAAGTGCCTTTGTCAGCTTACAAATGCAGAATGGTCACCAAAAAAGAAGTAAATATCACTTGCAAAAACCTAAATAATGCATATTTTTAAATACATAGCCAAAATGCTAACAAATGACAGTAAAATTAATACAGGCTCTTGAGGGCAATGAATATGTATTTGAATTATGGTAATTTACTAAAGAAAGTTATGGGAAATGCCAAAAACATTTTGATCACCATGTCACATGCAAATCAACATCAGGGAAGACAATTTTAGCCTTTAGGCCAGCAGAGAGAATGAGCCGAGTCCTGGTTCATTGAATGAACTCGTTGAATGAACAAATCCTGGCTAAAAGTGTTGAAAGAGTAGAACCATCAGAAAGTAGGGGATGCCTGTATATCCAGCACTTCCCATGCCACAGCAACTGTGTGAGGAGGCTTCCAAAGCTTTTCTTCTCTTGTCCTCACAACACCCCTGCAAAGTGGGCCAGGCTGAGAGAGAGTGACTAGGCCAAGGTCTTCCTCACGACAACCCTGTGAAGTGGGCCAGGCTGAGAGGGAGTGACTAGGCCAAGGTCTTCCTCACGACAACCCTGCGAGGTGGGCCAGGCTGAGAGGGAGTGACTAGGCCAAGGTCTTCCTCACGACAACCCTGTGAAGTGGGCCAGGCTGAGAGGGAGTGACTAGGCCAAGGTCTTCCTCACGACAACCCTGCGAGGTGGGCCAGGCTGAGAGGGAGTGACTGGGCTAAGGTCACCCAGGAAGCAGCTTCATGGCTGGGGGGAGGAGATGTGAACCTGGGTCTTCCAGGTCTCAGTCCTCTCCCTCACTCCCACCCACCACCTCTGCGACCAGGCCAGCCCACCTGGCAGGGCTGTTGTGAGGTGCAGTGGGCCTTGAGCCGGCTGGTGGGGGGAGGAGGCCAGACAGGGGGACATCTCAGCAGCCTCAGCGGCCCCACCACCCTCCCCCCCCCCAGGCCTCCCAGGCCTCCCCCACACACCGCTTGACGACGCCGGTCTTAATCTTGATCTGCCTGACTCGAGGGTCGGCCATGGCGCGGGGTCGCTCGGAGGCTCAGAGGCAGTCACGGCGCAGGGACAGGGACAGGGACAGGCCACAGGCACAGACAAGCCAGTCCCAGGAAGAACCGCCCGCTGACCCTCTGCGCATGCGCGGAAGAGAAACCGCTCACTCACTCCCGGCCACCCCGCTGGGCTGTACCATTGCGAGAGAGAGGGAGGGGCGGCTGGAAAGCACTTTCCCTCCCCCACAGCCATTCTTCTGCTGGGCCCAGCCAAGCACAGAACTCAGCTGGACACAGGGTGAGAGCCCAGGCCTAGGCATGTCTACTCAGAAGTAACACCCTTTACAGTCTATGGGCCTTACTCCCAGGAAAGTGAAAGGATACTGCCTTTGAACTCTGTGAATCAGGATACACACAGTTAGTATGTACTCTGGGTTAGCATATATAGGGTTACCTATATATACTCATGTGTTAGTACACAGACAGCATATGGGTTGGTATACGGTTAGTACATGTAAGGTATGTACTCTGGATTAGTACCATATACATATGGGTTACATATGGATTTGTACCGTATACATACTATAGTATGTACTCTATAGGTTAGATTTAGCATGAACCTTATGGGTTAGTATACCTATAGTGTCCACTTTATGGATTAGTATACAGGGTTACCTGTATGGTTAGTACACATAAAGTATGTACCCTATGGGTTAGTACCGTATACATACGGGTAACATATGGAGTAGTACTGTATACATATGTATACGTATGTATGTAAATACATACATACCATAGTACATATACTCGTACTATAGTATGTACTCTATAAGTTAGAGTTAGCATGAACCTTATGGGTTTAGTATACATATAGTATGTACTCTATGGCTGCAATGTAAGCACTGTATAAATCTCTCTTTAGCTTAATGGAAGGCCTTAGCATATTGAAGACAAGATGCTTCCTTATAATAGACTAATGTCACTTGTAGACCAGCATCATCTCCTCTGACCAGCTGGCAGCAGCTTCCAAAATCTTTCCTAACTCTGCCAATTTAAATCCCTTTAATAAGGAAACACAGAGAGCAGACACTAGTCTACACCTTAAGGATAATATTGATAACACTGGAGTTGTTACAGAGTGCTCTGAATCCCCTAGTTCAGGCATTCTAAAATCAGTACTTCTCTGTACAACACCTAGGCTGCAATCCTAAAGACACTTTCTTGGGAGTAAGACCCATTGAACACAAAGGGGCTTACTTTTGAGTAGACATTAGGATTGTGCTCAAAGGCTGCAGTCCGAACCTCCAGTTAGGCCCCCATGCACATCAACCCCCCAATGTGCATCATCCCCCATACGCATCAGCTCCCCATGCGCAACATCCCCCATGCGCAGCATCCTCCCCAGTGCAACCTCTTCCTCCAAACAACATCCCCCAATGCACCAGGCACTGAGCACCAAATTGGCTGGAGGTTGGTCAGTCTTCCATGTTAAGTATAGGACAGAAACACTTTGCACCCCTTTTCAGCCCCTGAAGGGTTAAATTTCTCCAGATGGTTCTTGGTGGGTGTTCAGGTGACAGAAGGAACTCCCAGAATTCCATGCTTCAGGCCCAGTAGTTGGGGCAGAATGTTGCTGAGTCAGCAATTCTCAATGCAAAGTATAGGGAGGAAAACGCGTTGCGCCCCTTTTCACCCCCTTCCCATTGGAATTTCCGAAAACTGGTTCTTAGTGCACCCCTCCATCACGGAAGGAAAACCACCCCAAATTTCATGCTTCTAGGCCCACCGGTTTTGGCAGGGCATTGATCAGTCAGTCAGTCAGTCAGTCAGTCAGTGACTTTTCTCTTTTATATACAGTGGTGCCTCGCTTAACAAGCACCTCACTTAACAAGCATTTCACATAAAAAGCAGAAATTTCCAAGAAATCTTGCTTCACATAACAAGTTCCACTTCACTTAACAAGCAAGTGCACTATGGGCACACATGCTATGTAGCCCTGACACTCCGCATGGAGGCTCTTTAAGAGGGCTGCCGGCCAGCGCTGCTGCCTCTAACTACCCCCAACTTGGGGGCAGTTGCCTGGAGGTGCCAGAGGCAACGACCCCTAACTGCCCCCAAGTGCCCCCACTGACCACCTTGAACCTCCAGCAGCAGCCCAGGTAAGCCTCCCAGGAAACTGATTGCAGTCTCCTAGCTATGTCTACTCAGAAGGAAGTCCCATTGTGTTAAATGGGGCTTACTCCCAGGAAAGTGTCTTTAGGATTGCAGCCTAAGTATACTTCATAGGATCATGCACATTGAATGCATGATTTGAATTCAATTCCAGTGTTTTGTCATCATTTTTACATCCAGTTAATATTTTAGATGAATATTTTGTGGGTTGTGGAACCAATTGTCTGAGTTTCCATTATTTCCTATGGAAAAATCTGCTTCACTTAAAGAGCATGCCGCCAGAATGAATTAAGCTCTTTATGTGAGGCACCACTGTATATAGATAACTTGGGGATTTGAACAATATGGTGTACCTTATGAATGGTAAAAACAACTGATGGTGTGCCATGGGATGAAAAAGGATGAAAATCACTGCTTTACACAGAAGAATCACTGACTGATCAACGCTCTGCCCAAAACCCCTGAAGCATTAAATTTGGGCAGAGTATTCCTTACATGACATGAGCACCTACTAAGAACTGGTTTTTAGAAATTTAATCCCTATGGAGTGAAAAGGGTGCCACCTGGTGCCTGAAGGGATGCCTTTGGGTGCCCAGTAGGCATGCCTCCGTGTGCTAGGTAGCAGTGCCCACTGCCCAGGAGTGATGCCCAGGAGTGGCAGGTAGGGATGCCGAGTGCCCAGGCTACCCAGTGCTGCCCCCTGCCTACTGTGCAGTGCCACCCAGTGGTGCCATGTAGGGATGCCCGGTGCCCATTAGGGATGCCCAGTGCCCATTGTCCATACCCTGTTGTTCCTCCTGCCATCTGGTGACTGCTGGTGTGTGATGCCACTACTCGGTGGTGCTGGTGCCTGGTATGGATGCCTGGTGCCTGGTGGTGCCCACTGGTGTCTAACCAATGGTGCCCAGTGCCTAGTAGAGATGCTTGGTGCCTGCTACTGCTTGCCACTGCCCCCTGATACTCTCTGGTGCCCAGTGCCTGTCAGTTGCAAGAGTGCCCAGCAGTGCCTGCTGGTGCCCATCCAGGCCCAGGGCCAACAAATTCTCTTGAAATTTTACTCCCACAACGACTAGTAAATTCAACTAGTGGTAAATAAACATGATTGTTACACTTCACATATTTAAACTTTATTTCATTTAACTTAATTGAAATATAAATATGCTATGCTACAGTCTAATTGGGTTCTAGGTTGGACTGCTCTTCTTTGTACAGTAAGTTCTTGCTAATGAATGGTACTTTTTTCTTACTAGCCTTCATACAGAAAATTTATTTGGAAAAAATCCGCACAGCCTAGAAGTTTTTATTTTAGTGTATATTCATGGAATGCTTTGGACATTTATGAATGCCACAGACCATGAATTATGAATTATGTATAGTCCTTTCTTAAAGCTTATGTGACTTGGAAATTTACATGTGCTACTATTTATTTAATAGGATAGTTGCAGAAGATATGTGGCTAAAGACATTCTTTAGCACATTCTGGCAGTTTTAAAGCCTCATCAGTTGTAGATAGTTTTTTCCAAGTATCTGTGCTGAATGGTCTTTAATATTAATTTGCTAAAAGTCATAAATATTATTTGTGCAGCTTTATTATATAGTCTTTTATTTATAACAAAGTGAGAATTTAAAATGTGGTTAAGAAGACATCAGCAACTGAATAGTTTTCAAATAGTGTTCTCATTTACTCACATGAAACCTTTCAGAAGAAATATATGCTATGTTCTAATCTCGACTCCACAAAATATAATTGATGCAGACAATTTCTCCATGATGTGATTGAATCTTCCACTTGGTCATCATAAATGGTGATCTGAAGGTGCCATGGTTCACCAGTAGAGCAGATTTAGGTTGGTCCAGACCAAGACCATTTCAAAGTTTTTGGCCTTTGAAGGTAATGAAATTCTCAGATGGTGGGTACATTTACTGGGATCTTTTGTCCATTGTGAGATATTTTAACCAAAACTCTTTTTTAAAAGTAAAACATTTGTAGCAACAAATGAAGTTGGAATATCAATTGTTAGAGTAAACAATTGATGCTCTTTTCACACTTCACACTTCCAGAAAAACAAAAGTTTTTAAAAATGGAGTCTGTGATATAACTTCATGTGTGCAATTTCAAAAAAATTAAAAAATCCTGTGAGTGGCCACAAACAAGTCTAGAGATAACAGACTTTACTTTTAACATATCTATATAGAGAGTGGGCCAAAAGTCGGCATACATTTAGTAGGCATGTACTTAACTTTTTTTAAAAAACTTTTTTTTACATTTATATGTATTTCTTACAATTATGTTTGTTCGATACTGTTGAAACGTAGATAAGGGATATAGAATACTGGTTTGGATCTATTGTTTGGAAAAATTAGATCTAAGACATGAAACCAATAGTGTGCATCCCCAACACTGGAAACTTCAACAGTGGCTAAATCTTCCCAGGAAAACGGGGATACCATTGCAGCCTCATGGAATGTATGTGCAACGAAGGCATGAAGACAGGGGCCAGTTATGTACGTTGTTTCCATGAAGTCATCATCAATCTAGTGGAGGGACTGCCAAGACTAATGGAATTCCATTTCCAGCCACACAGAAGTTGACTGCGGATAAAAAAATCCTCAGACTAGAAAAAGATCTAAAGCACCCCCAAATTACCTTAAATTCAAGAATGTCCATTTAATATTTTTTTAATTTAAAAATATACCCCACTTTTCCAAATGCAGACATTAAATTGTGCATGTTTTTAAAGACATGTATTTCTGCCTGTTTAGAAAACAGAAGTTTAAAATGTCAGCATTATTGTTTCCAGTTCAGATAAACCCTTAGAAGAGGGTGAGGGGTAGCAAGGGAAATGGGATTTATGCCCATGCATTAAGGAGTGAATGCATCCTTTTGTGGATGATTTAGAAAGGGGCCCTACTCACAGATGAGGAGAGATCTGATATAACAATTCATTGTTCTGACACACATTGCAATCACGATGTGCAGTTTTTTAATGTATCATGTTACATTAAGCTTAGCCCATGATCTAATACCGTGTAACATAAATTTCTGTAAAGGGGGAAACATAACATGATGCTGTCTTTTAAAAGACACACACTATTTTTTCAGCTCACAGCCCTTTTCTCCATGAATGCCCAATCCGAAAATCAAGGTGACAGACAAAAGTGGAGTGAATGAGCATTCACAAACTAGCATATTTTTCTTGGATAGTTTTGCTCATTCTTACCTGTATTCAATGACTCCAGACAGTTTTTATGTTGTAATGCATGAGCAAAGTTGATAGACATATTTTTTTGTCACCCCTAGTTAGATTTTATTCAGGGTCAACCAAGAGAAACCTAACAAGGATTAAGATAGTAAAATACACTGAAATTAATCTCAGGTGTATTTGCTGCATGATACCAAAATGTGTGTTTCTGACACACTTTTAAGAATATTTATTTTATTCTAAATATTTTTTCTGTTTTACAGAAGAATCATATAAAGTTCAGATGCAGCAGCTGTGAAAGCAACTCTAACACCTGAAATACTTTTAATATTTAAATACTCCGATTATCCCTGAAATACCTAAAATTGCATTATAACACAATTCAGCATCATCGTAATTTGGTATGTTTCTGATTATAATATGTACAATGAATCTCCAGTCTCAGCTAGATTACTGTGCACTTAAATGGTTCATGGATCAAGCTATCTGTTTAAATCAAAATACCTGAACAGAGGGTAGAAGAGTCTCCAAAGTACTTAAGGGCCTGCAGATGATGGGTTGCAATTTTTTCCATAGGGACAACTGCTGGACAAATCCTGTTCTCTTTACTAGGCTCTTTACATCAAATATATTTCAAGAATTATTTAGGTTACAATTCTATCCAAACTTCCCTTGGCATCAGCCCCATTGAATGCAGTGGTACTTACTTCTGAGTATTCATGTGTTGGATTGCACAGTCAGTGCGCAATGTGCATGCATGTTCTTCTACATGTTAATCCTGCTCCCCTTCAGCTGGTTCTCAACAGGGTAAAGATGGAGCCAATATACAGGTGTGCCCTCCTCCAGGTAACCATACATCCAGTAAGTTTAAGTTAACCATGTTTAAGTTTAAGTTAACCATGGTTCAAAAATGTCCATCATGCCAATTACTTATCTGCTAGGGTTTGCAGCCTTCCTGGGTCTCACTGGCTTTTTATGGACTACCACATGGAAGCACTCTGAGGTATTCTCAGAAAGCAAAGAAGAGGACTGAAAAGAACATGATGCTACTCTTTGATATTTAGAAATTGGCCAAAAATGGCTATTTTAGCCATTATTTCAAAAATAGAGAAAATTCCCCACATCATCAGGGTCAATACTAAAAGTTAATTTGCGGGAGACAGAGTGCCCCCGAGAGGTCCCAATTCCAAGAGGTCCCATGGAGCACCATTGTTCCTGCACCATTGAAGTTTTGCACTCAGTCATTACTTCAGGTATGTTATATGATGCCCCAGTGTATGTTTATGCCCAAGGTATGTTATATGATGCCCCAGTGTATGTTATACCAGGTATGTTATATGATGACCCATAAGTCATTGTCCAAACTGAATCAGATTCATGTAGACATAATCGAGTCGTAGACATAATTGCTCTTAAAGCTCCAACTGCATCTGTATTCACCACTGGTGTGGTGAGGGAGTCTCAGCATTATTTTAACTCCCCTATTACCTCTGAACAACTTAGGTTTCCATTTGTTTCTGGCTTGGTCTGTATGTCATCACTGTACAAGAGGTGTTTGACAAACAATTCATTGATCTCATGCAATTCTACATACCTGTATTTTCCCCATCTTCCCATTCCCATTGTGGCATGGGGAGGCTGACGCATATCTGTGCATTGGCCTAACTTCCTCATGAGTGGCACAGAAGTGACTTATGGCACTTTTGCGACACTCCAGGCCAACAAGAGACTTGTGCCAGTTTAACTGGGATTAGGTTTGTCCTGTCAGGCTGCAATCGTAATCCCCAGTTAGGCCAGCATAAATCCCAGAATAAACCTCGTACTGGCCTGGATGTGTCACAAAAGTGCCATAAGGCACTTCTGTGCCAGTCCTGAAGGGCTTAGGTCAGTGCACAGCCGTGCCAGACTTACCACACCATCACAAAAATGAGGTACCATTGAGTCATGCTAGCCTAAATTGACACTCAGCACAATCCAGAGCAACTAATCTGTCCACATAAGACCCCTTGGGTTCCCTGTCCACATAAGAGCCCTTGGGCAACTGCAAGTTGCTCCACCCCAGTTATTATGGAAGAGGCTTAGGGCAGAGCAAGGCAACATAGGTGCCCTAAGAGAGGTAGACCTGCTCTGCCCTAGCTGCTCTGCCTCTGTTCAGGAGAGGCATGGTGAGGGCATGTTTAGCATTACCTAGGGCAGAGCAGTTACTCTGTATCCAGAGCCTGTTTCCAAGGCAGAAATGCCCTCTTCCAGTTCCTCAGAGATATACCACCTCAGGAGAAGGTATAGTAATGAGTAGACCCATAGGGGTCCATGATAAGGCCCGAGTAAGAATGGCAGTGCTGACCAAAAATCTGAGTTCTTGGCCAGCCTAGCTTCAACCCCTGCCTCTCAACCTCAGGATATGGCACAAACTACGGCTGCCCACAAACCTCCGGATACAGCAGGCCACTCCAAGAAGCCCCTTGTATTCACTGTAGAATGTACTGGCATCTCATCAGGGACTCCTTATAAGGCAGGCACCCAGTGGCATCACCAGGCTGGTGTGGTGTGGTGTGGATCACCATATGGGGTGATCAGGGGTGGGCTGACTCTCTCCCAACAACCAGTTCGCCGGAAGTGGGAGGGGCCAGAACGGTTTAGGGGGTGGGGTCAGGGTGAGGGGCGGCGCCAACCCTGGCGCACTGCGCGTGCGCCAAGGTTGGCGCATGTGCAGTCGCATCCTAAAGAGGACACAACTGCGCTTGCATCAAGTTTGACGCAAGCGCAGTTGCATCCTGAAGAGTACGCGACCACGCTTGTGTCAAGCTTGACGCAAGCACGGTCATGTCCTCTTCAGGACGCAAGCCTGACGCAACCGCAGTCACGTCCTGAAGAGGACACAACCACGCGTGAGCCAAGCTTGGCGCAAGCGCGGTTGGCATTCACGTCCTGTTGAGGACGCGACTTCGCCTGCACCGACCTTGGCGGAGGCGGAGTCGCATCCTCAACAGGATGCAACTGCACTTCCGTCAATCTTGACGCAGGCGCAGCGGTGGGCCCCTCGGGGGCGAACAGGTTCACCCGCGTTTTGGTCCACCGCTAGCAACCAGATTGCTAGCGGTGGGCCAAAATTAACTACCGGTTCTATAGAATCGATGCGAACCAGCCTGGGCCCATCAGTGGGGGTGATGCGCTGGAGGAGTTTGACTGTCCTTTGGCAGGCCCTGGGCGTCAGCGCACCCATTCAGGCCTGCTCCAAGGCGGAGAATCAGCCAGAAGCTACCACTTGTCCTCGGAGCTGGCCTGGACAGCCAGCTGAGGTGCACTGCGCAGAAATACATTGAGCATGCCGAACAGCTTCAGAGGAGACTTCCTTAGAACGGAGGACTTCTGCACCTTTGCACAGCCATTCGGCCTCACTCAGGAGGCAGAGTGGCAGCCGAATGGCTTCAGAAAGAATACTGAACAGGCACCAATTCTGACGCCTACATAGTCTCCTCCAAAGCCAAAAGTCTTCAGAAAAATACTGTGCAGGTGTCAGAGATGGTGCCTGCACAGTATTCTTTCTGAAGCCAGTTGGCTTCAGAAATAACTGCACAGGCACCAACTTTGGCGACAGCGCAGTCCAGGTAGGGGGCATGTAGGGTGCATCTCAGGGGTAGGGCGCATCTCAGGGGTGACACACAGACCGCGTGATGCACAGAGTCATGTCCCCACTGTAGGCACCACAGCTGTTCCTTGTTCAGTGTGATCTGAGGGGTGTCGCCTCAGGAGCAAGTCCTCCCCATGTGTCACTTAGCATGCTATGGAGCAGTTAGGGCAGCCCAGGCTTCCTGACTCTCTGCATGCAGCATAACTTTCTGCTCTGGATACAGAATAGTTAGGAGAGAGCAGCTAGGGCAGAGAGGCTGAACTTGGATTGTGCCCTAAGGCTACAATCCAGAGCAACTACAGGAGCTAGTTGTAGTGAAAATCAATGGGAAATTCATATTGCAATCCAGAGTAAATTGTTCTTACTCCGGAGGAAGGACTCCCCGTAGTTACTCTGGATTGTGCCCTAAGATCGCACCATTATTCATATAACTTCTGCCTCTATTGTACTCATTCACATATATTTATTCAAATTTGAAATATACTTTTTTTCCTGGCACCGAGCACTTTGTCAGGGAGATGATACAGCCCGTCTTCCAAAATATTTGCACAACTCTGTTTTAGCAGCAATTAGTGAACTGAACTCCTAATATTTTGCTTATTTTTTTAAAAAATGAACCATCTAACTCCATGTTGAAAATGTAACACTTGGTCATTAGATAATAATCACTGTTATCGTTATTTTCATTCTAATTTTCTCTGCTGACAGCCTAACCACATTAGAGGTAGGATATTAAACAAAGCAGTCTGAAAACACATGGATATCACCCGCCATCTGTGTGGGTTTGCCTGATCACATGCTTGAATGCAAAGTTTAAATACTGGTAAAGTAATTCCTCCCTTTTTGGCCACATATGAAATCTATGCAAACCTTCACACAGACCGAACACCTGGGGTAATATTTTCCAGAGAAGCAGCAATGTTTGCCAGTGCTTTGCAGACAAGTATGTGTTGATTTTATATGTATAGGGATGACAGTTTCTGTACAGACAACTCCACCAAACACTCCTATAGTGCAACATGAAAAAGTCTGAAAACAACCTTGAGGTACGAAGAAGTCCCATTCACTATAAAAGGACTTTCTTCTTAATAGACAGGCATAGGATTGGGCTCTAAACCTAAAAAAACCATTGTCTTATAGGCTGCAATCCTAAGAGCACTTTCCTGGGAGTAAGGCCCATTGAACTCAATGGAATTTACTTCTGAGTAGACACAAGTAGGATTGCACAGTTAATCTATTTAAACCTCAGTAATTAACTTAGCTGCTACATTTTCCATTGTGACAGACTCTCCGGCAGGCAGAATAAACCTCAGTATCCATATAGAAAGGACAATACAAAATTGTGTGACTCCAGTACATAGAAAAGATGCATTTATGCATTACACATAAAATCCCTTTCCTTATTTTGCAAAAAGATTATTTTCAAAAAGTACACCCAAATTAGGATGATTCAACTGGTGCAGTTAATTTTAAAAAAATTAAACATCAATCTGCCTTTTCATCCCTTTCTTTTCTGTGTGTCTCATCATAAGGAAGACTAAATGGCTAAAGTTTTCGTGGAGTTCATGAATAAGAATGAAAAGTACGGTAAATATGGCTCTTTGAAAATTACTTCCTAAAATGCTTCTTTGTGGCTAGGAGAGTGACCTTTGAACATTAAAGTCTTCTAAAAGGACTAAAGTAAACATTTAATGGAAGTGAAACAATAATTGGACATCATTTCAGTAAGTACATCTTGGTCCTGTACAGCAAGTTTTGCAGTAACGCTGTTACTTAAGTATTTATTGGTCTCTCAAACAGCCATGAGAGGAGAAAAGGTGCATTTAAAGAACTGGCTAGTCAGCGATACAGAAAATATACTATAGATTACAATAAAACAAACCAAGAACATAGAGGAATTTTTTTCCTCCCTTTCCCCCCACCCCCCGTGGCATATTCTCCATACCCAAGTCTACCTGTGGTTAATAGCTGTGATCTACAAGGCCAAGAATGAAAGAGAAATAACTTCATGCACCTCTTAGCGTGGAATTCAATACATAAATGGCTCCCACTACCTTAGATGGGTTACAAAAAAAGATTGCACATATTCATGAGATTCAGTATTTCAAGAGCAATTAGCCATGACAGCTACATGAAAACTTCAGGTTCAGAAGCAATATTGTTGGTAAAGCTTTGACATTTTAAAAACCCATTTCAATTCTTTATTCTCTCTATAGTGCAATCCTAACCCTGGTTAGGCACTTACCAGCACAAGTCCCATGCTGGCCTGGGAGTGTCGCAAAAGTGCCATAGAGCACAAGCCTCCCCTTTCTAGGGTAGCATGGCAGCAGCCTCTGAAGCTTGCACTGGATACAGTGCAGGCACACCAGAGCTGCCAGCTCCAATGCAAGTTAAGATATGCCCTTGATTGTCCATGAATAAAGGACCATATGTAGCTGGAAGTACAACCAACTGATGAAGGGTAGATGAAGAACATTGGAGATGAAACCCGTGAGGTTTCATCATTACAAAATAAATCTGTTATCTATATGAAAGAGAAACGTCACTGACTCACTCACTGACTCATCAACGCCCAGCCAAAACTGCTGGGCCAAGAAGCATAAATATGGGGTGGGTGTTCCTTCCGTGACGGAGAGAGTCACTAAGAACCAGTTTTTAGAAATTCCAACCAGAAGGGGGTAAATGGGACGCAACGCGTTTTCCTCCCTATACTTTGCATTGAAGAATCAGTGACTGAGGGATGCTCTGCCCCAACCCCAGACCCAGAAGCATGAAATTTGGAGAGGGTATTCCTTATGTCACATGAACACCCACCAAGAACCAATGTTGAGAAATTTAACCCTTAAGGGGCTGAAAAGGGGTGCAACTTGTTTTTGTCCTATACTTAACATGGAGGACTGACCAACCTCCAGCCAGTTTGGTGCTCCATGCCTGGTGCACGGGGGGAGGATGTTGTTCTGAGGGAGGGGTTTCACTGCGGAGGATGCTGAGCATGGGGGCCGTTGCGCATGGGGGAGTGATGCGCATGGGGGGATGTTGTGCATGGGGAGATGATGCGCATGTGGACATGATGCACATGTGGAGATGATGTGCATGGGGAGATTAAGATGGTGGATGTTGAGCATGGGTTGGATGTGCATGGGCAGTTGATGTGCTGTGGGGGGATGGTGTATGGGGAATTTTACAGCCGCAACGTGGGTACGCTTTCGCTAGTTATTGTCATATAAGGATATGATGTATGAGCAAGGATATGTTTCTCCCATAAGCCCCCGTATACAGGCCAAACTGAAGGCCTAGTCAAGTATACCTTTTCTGACACCCTTACACTGTATAATGTAGCCCCTAGCTACAATAATGTGGTTTAAGGCACGTCCCATTGTCTTGCTAACAGTCAACATTCAGCCAACACTCAGCAATCAATACAAATTCCTATCCGGCCATCAATGTAAATTGTTTGTTTCCTGTCTGGGCAGCCTGAGCACACTCTTGTACTTCAGTGAGTCTTGGCCCCTTCATGCGCGGCAGGAGAGAAAGCTGAACACATTTCATATGCGCTGTCTCTGACATATTCTTGGCATCACTTGGCATGACAAAGTTTCAAATAGTGCAGTCTTGGAACGTCCTGGTATCCCTAGCACGTACCCGCTTCTGAAACAGTGATGTCTACGCTGGCTTGGACATGTCATGAGAATGGCCGATGGTCGGATTCCAAAAGACCTTCTGTATGGAGAATTAGCACAGGGAAAGCGCCCTAGAGGGAGACCACAGCTGCGATACAAGGACATCTGCAAGAGGGATCTAAAGGCCATGGGAATGGACATCAACAACTGGGAAATCCTGACCTCTGATCGTTCAGTGTGGAGGCAAAAGATGCAGCATGGCCTTCTTCAATTCGAAGAGACACTCATTCAGCAGGCTGAGACAAAGAGGCAGTCCCGGAAACAGCAAAATCTGGGGGCTGGGCAGGGGACTGACTGTATCTGCCCTCAGTGTGGAAGGGATTGCCACTCTCGAATTGGCCTGTTTAGTCATAAAAGACGCTGTTTTAGGACCTCTACTTCTGAGCACGATACCGTAGTCTTTCGAGACTGAAGGATGCCAATGATGATTGTCTGGGCAGCCCACTAAATATTCAAGAGATTAACCAAAAACAACCAGTCAAGTAGACAAGGTGCCAATATAAGAATAAACAGAGCTATGGTATTAGCCAAAAGGTGTGTGTGGAGTTGGTCCCACACCAAAGAGAGAATCTGCCTCCCTCAAAGAGTGTGACAAGTTGGATGAACCCCAACCTGGCACAGCAGAGAACTCACTGCCTAGGTGCGCAGTGCATGTGTTGAAGCTGGTCAACCAGCTGGTCGACCAGCTTCAACACACACACTGCATGTGCACTAAGGTTTGCGCATGCAAAGTGCGCCGGGGTTGCGGCCCGCCCCTCACCCCGCTCACCCGCACCTGCAGCGCACTGGGGTGGGTGGCATGCCCTCCCTGACCCCACCCCCGGCCCTCCGCAGCCCTACCCCTGACTCCGGCCTGGCCCGCCCACTTCCGGTGATCTGGTTGTTGGGCCAGGCCAGGCCCACCACTGAACCTATCCCCCCAAAAATGGTAATATGCCATGTTTTAAAAACCTGCTTTCTTTCTCAAAACCCCCTTCCCTACTCTCTCTCTCAATTGTTTGTAATAGGTTTGTAATAGGTTACCCAGCTAAGTAAAAGCATAAGAACTCAATTGTATTTCATTGTTATTCATGTAATTTTACTGCGGTTATTCTTAATAAAACTTTCTAAAATATACCTTTTTAAAGCTCATCCTTCTACAGAGGTTATCTGATGGGACACCATTTGATTTTAAATGTCTAGCCTTCAATCTTATGACCACAGAGTCAGTGCTTAATTCCCCTTACAAATATTGTATGCTGCTCTTTTGGTAACACCTTCTTCAGAGAGAAGCTGAATTACTGAATTACTGAATTACTAAACTGAATTACTGAATTACTAAAACTTCCAAGCAGCCCAAAGGGATGGAAAAAAAAATATCCCTTTACCCTGAATTGGGGACCTTAGAATTGGGCTGCCCAACTTGCATTAATCTGTGAAGCAACCAAAGAATGGATGATTTCCGAGACAGCTTCATTTCTGAGAAGAAATTTCTGGGTTTTCCACAGTACCTCAGCATGGATGGACATGTACATATATCACTTTCTCCTTATCCCCTGACTTTCCTCACTGCCAAGAATTGTTCTTTCAAAACAACTTATTACTTAGAGTTTAGGAAATGATGTGGGACAATTTTTCAATATATTTATTAAAGAAGATGTATAATCTTTACTTTTCTTGATTGAAGGTTAGAAGAGGCAATTTCTTAAAGCTCAAAACAAACTCCAGCACTGAAATGATTTTCATTCACTTGTGGCTGTTATAATAAGAGATTGAAGCCATTTATTAGAAAGTCTTGGAGATCTAATGATGCAGTATTTAGCTATCAATATTTAGCTTTTAATATATTTACATCAATACATCTTATTGGGGAAAAGGTAAGATGTGCTAGCGGAGTTTAGCAAAGTAGGGATTTGGAGGGGGAAGGGGTAGGGCAGGTAGGAAGCAGGAGGGAGGTGTTTCAGAAAAAAGGGTGGGTGGACAGTCAAGTAGTGGGAGGCAGGGTGGTGACACAGCAGTAATGGAAGATCCAAGCCCCCTTTCCAACCAGCTTGTGCCTCTCCAGGGCTTCTTAAATTTGCCCTGAATTATAAGGGTATGAATATCTTCATATATATAGGATCACCCAGTAAGAGAGATAAGGAGAAGAATGCAGAGGTAAAACAGTTTTCATGAAATATATATATAGGTGCAATCCTATCCATGTCTACCCAGAAGTAAGACCCATTGTATTCAATGGGTCTTACTCCCAGGAAAGTGTGCTTAAGATTGCAGCATTACACAATTAAATACAATCCTTCTGCCTAATTCCACTGATAGCATTTTCATATAATTCCATCGACTTCACCAGAATTGTGCCAACATACACTGGTGATTAATTTCACTACTTAGGCTGCTGAAAGCGGCAATGTTTCATTTTTCATAATATGCATGTCATTAGGCCGATTTTACAAAATGCATTTTCTTTAATATATTGCATTCAAAAAATTTTAATTATATACAGTGAAAATAAACCATGTTTCAGTTATTTATCTGTAAGCCTCTAGCTAGTACAATAGAATTTTAGACCATCTCCCCTCTCTATCTTTAGGGATGCTTTATGGTCCTGCATGTATGGTAGTGACAAAGTTATTGCTACAAACTTCACTTATTTTAAGTAGTACTCAGTTGGAACTGATACCTGATCACTGATTGGTGGACTGTGCACCTGGACTGTGCACAACAGGAAAAAAACCTCAGTAATGAAACAATTCACAAAACAAAGCTTAAGGTTCTGCAGTCAATCGTTTGAGATAGCAAAGGAGAAAGTGTCCTTTTTTTTGAGTCCTCATTTCTACCAAAACTATCCCGGAAGAAAACAAAAACTACACATAACAGAAACCTGGGGTAGATTATTATTACACTAGTCATTGAGCAGAATCTCTTATAGGGCACCTTTAAGGCAGTTTCGTCCATACAGACCCCAAAATCTGTCTCAAAAGCCTTGCATTTTAATCAGCTATTAACAGAAATCCAATTCCCATTGTGGAACTTTCTTCCTAAGGAGGCTCCCACTTATTCTTTCCTCTTTCTTTTTTCAGCTGAATTGTCAGTATCATATTGTTGAAAAGGCTGTGGGTGGCGCAGGCGGTTAAGACGCTGTGCCTGTTAACCAGCAGGCCAGGGTTCGAGACCCAAGCCAGTCCCACAAGACAGGGTGAGCTCCTGTCCTTAGCCCAGCTCTGCGACGCCAGCTGGATCCAATTGTATTGGCTCTGCCTTTCCATTGGACTAATTCAGTGGCGTGGAGAGGGGGAATTTGCTGCTTGGGTAACAGCCTGTCCTCCATAACAATCCAACCCAGGCTTCCATACTATGCATGCAGCATATGCAGCGCCAAGCACGATACCATAGTCTTTCATGACTGATGGAGGCCTGCTTTTTTTACTATTGATTATGGACTCTAATTTTATGCTTCAAATATTTTACATGCTTTTGCTACCATTTTTCCCTGTTTTACTGTTATTTATATTTATTTAACTGTTGTTTTTACAGTTGTTTTAATATCATGGAAGAAAGTTTCTTATTTAAAATGAAAAGCAGGATATACCGTAAATCAAATATAATTGATGAGATTCTTCTCCCTGATATGCTTGATTTCTGTGTGTGAGAAACATTTGTTCGTTTTTCCAGTTTGAAAAATCCTGAGATTTTTCACGCCTAGGAGGCCTATTCCATGTGTTTTACTGAAAACAGATATTTGTTTTTTAAAATCAGCTGCATCTGTTCATGTATCTGTGATCAAAACGTTTTTGTTCTAAAACATGTCTGCCACTTATGATAAAAAGATCCCTTCTGATTTTTTACATTTCCAACATCTATTTGAAAACTTTCATACATTTTTGCCAATTTACTTGATGTCATATACCACCTATACCTCATGTATATAGCACCTTTAAATCATACACTTTGTCCTTAATTTTAACATTCAGAGTAAATTTTATTTGCTCTCTCCACAATCCTTCCATTTTTTCAACTGAAAGTTCATTCCTTCAGTCTGGTTCCTTCAAACAGTTTACCATTTCAGTACATCTGTATACAATATCTGTATACAGATACAGATACCTGAGCTTGCTACCTCCACCCCCATTTCCAGGTGGTTGGAAGGAAAGAGACGCAGGGGACATTTTCCTTACCACCACCACCCCACACCATCTGGAAAAAAGGGGTAGGGGGATGCTCAGAAGGACCCGCACAGCCAGAGTTGCATGGGACCCTCCTGCTCCAACCCAGAGCACATGCCACCCAGCTCCACTTTGAAGCAGAGCACAATGTGCAGCTTCAGGCACCTCCTAGGCCTGGGAGGAGAGAAGACAAAGGGGGTGGCTGAGGAAGGGGGAGGAGGAGGATGGGGAGGCAGTAGGGGACTGAAAATGTAGAGCAGCTGGGGAGCCTGAAATGGGGGGGGGGGTGGCCTTGGGTGAAGGGCTAGAAATGTCACTGCTACAAAGGGCAAGGGAATAAATGTTTTCTTGCTCTGAGGAGACCTTCTGCCTGCTTATTTGCAACACTGGACACAGTACGAGACTTGCAGGCTTGCTGTTCCCACACTGCATAGGATAGGACAGGAGCTATGATTTTTCTGGCTACCTGAATGCACACCACCCAATAATATCCGCATAAAGAGTTAAGGAAAAGTGGGACACATACATAAAAATAATACATCTGGATCCTCCTTGTTGGGACATTTAGGTCATAGGAAGCAGCAATACCCCAGTTTGATTGTTTTACATTTGGTTATTAGCTGATTTAAATATTTGACTACTGTTTAAATGAAGATTTATTCAATACACTGTTTACATGCCTTCAAAGTTATTAGTTATGAAAACACAAATACAACCACTAAGCAAGCCTAGTAAAACTCCTTCTGGAAAGCACTCATCTACTTAACTCTTATCAACATTAAAGATGCTGTCCAATTTATACCTATTTTACTTTAAATGAGAAACTAATTGCCTTATAGTTATGTATTTTAAATTAATTTCACAGCATTAATTGCTGTATTTAATTGGCTTGTATTTAAAATAATGTGAGAAGCATGTTTAGTCTTAGTTAAAAAAAATTGTTCCAACAAGGATTCATAATATTTTCAATTGGAGCATAAAGCTGTATATAAATACTGAGGATGATGGTGTTGTTGTTGATGATAATAATAGTATTATTGTTGATTTATTATAATAATAATAATAATAATAATAATAATAATAATAATAATAATAATAATAATAATAATAATAATATATCATCTGCCAGTGGCAAAAAATTGGTGGGACCACAAGCCTGAAAAAGTGGTCACAAATGAACATGTTAAACTTCTGTGGGACTTCAGGATACAGACGGACAAGGTCTTAGAGCACAATACTCCAGATATCACCATCATAGAAAGGAGTAAGGTGTGGCTTGTTGACATCGCCATACCAGATGACAGCAGAATTGAGGAGAAACAACTGGAAAAGATCTCCCGCTACCAAGATCTAAGAACTGAATTACCGCGAATCTGGTGTAATCCAGCACAAGTGGTTCCAGTGATAATTGGCACACTGGGTGCAGTGCCAAAGGACCTTGCCAGGCACCTGAAAGCTATTGGCATTGACAAAATATCACTCTGCCAACTGCAGAAAGCCGCTCTTCTTGGATCAGCACGAATTATACGCCGCTACATCACACAGTCCGCTACATCACACTCTTATATTATACGCCGCTACATCACACTCTTGGGAAGGGTCCGACTGGTGATGTGAATGAAATCAGCAGGAAATTGTTCACTGTGTATTTATGGATAATAATAATAATTCCCTCAATGAGATGCTACCTTGCAATTGTGGTGGGGCTTGTGTGCTTCAGTGAAGTAGGGGATTTAAGATGGGCAGGGCAACCAAAACCAGACAGGCCTTTGCTGAGAAGTCAGTCTAAACTTGTCCTAACCCATTCATAGTATGGTGAGAAAGAAAAATGCAAAGTCTATACTGGCTTGGTCATTGCCCAGATCAACAAGGACTGCACCAGGTGCTAAAGTTCCTCAGCACCTGGTGATAAAAAGGCTAACAGGATCTTCAGTTGAACAACCAGGACTGGAAATTGTAGGGCTACTGGAAGACAAATTACAACCACAATATGAAAAATATACATGTGAAGAAAACTGAACGAGAATGTATTGCTACTTAATGTCAAATCCAACATAACAAGGTTACCAAAAAAAGATGTACCAATATAACAAGGTTACCAAAAAAAGATCTGGAAAGAGAAATCCCAGATTCTAACATTTTTTAACTAAGATTAGCTGATCAGTGCTAATATATAACACAAAAGAAAATGTTTACAGGAGTTGAATTAGAAGAAATCTAAAAGTCAATCAAAGAAGAAACTATTGCTGAAGGTTTGCTACAGAAAATGCTGATATTGCAAGGTGACATTGTAATAAATGAAAACAAAATAGTAAAAGTATGCTCAAAGAGAAGATAGTTGCCCAGTTGCCTCAACTGCATGAGAGAGAACTGACAAATGAACACATTTTAAAAATGAAGATTCTTAATCAGATGAAGGAAACAAAGGAATGCCAAAGACTACCCTCACCAAAACTTGTGTCAAAGAAAGAACTTACACAAATATTAAAAGACCTTAATAGAGCAGTAGAAAAAATTAATACAACACTGGAAGAAACAAACCAGCTCATGTTTCCTGCACCTGTAGTAGTGACTGAAGAGTTGGGGTATAAATTAACAAAACATAATCAACAACAAAGAACAACACCAAAATGGAAAGTTAGACTTGAAAATAAGATTAAGAAATTGAGAGGTAATGCTAGCAGATTCAACAAAACGAACGAGAAGAAATTGAACAATGCAAAAATTAGAGCATACCACTACAACCTGGACAGTAGGAAAGTGAAAGAGGCTCTTGAAATTGTTAAACAACAGATTACAGCAGATGCAAAGAAAATATCTAGATATGATAATCAGTACAAGCAAAATGTACTACTCCACACAAATCAAATGTTTTTATATGACAGCAAATGGTGAATCAAAAAGAACACTTCAAGAAGTGAATAAGGAGGAAATCCTAAAATATTGGAAAGAACTGTAGAAGGATCAAGAGAATTACAACAAGAAACAGAATGGATATAGATGTTGGAAAAGAGCTAAAAGTCAAGGCATGCAAGGACTTTCTTATACCTACAGAGCTGGTTGAAAATCATGCCAAAATGAAGAAGGTCTGGTTTGCACCTAGTATGAATGAATTACCGTATATGGATTTTGGCTGAAACATCTAACTAGTTTACACACAAGAATTGCTGAACCAATGAATGTACAAAAAGAAGGAAGAACAACTGGAAGAAAATACCTCCTTCAAAAAGACTAACTTTGGACAAAATCCAGAGTAACTATGGGGAGTCCTTACTCTGGTGTAAGAACAACTTACTCTGGATTCCAATATGAATTTCCCATAGGTTTTCACTAGGTGGTGCAGTAACTACAGGGGCACTCTTAAGTCTTATATGTGCCCCTGTAGTTACTCTGGATTTGGGGGTTAGAGGGATAGAAAGACCTGGAAAATAATGGCCATCAATCATGCAGTAAACCCATTAAATGACGTGGATAGACGATAATTACCACGTAAGTAAGGAGGACAAGGTATGATTCAAGTCCAGCAGTCAGTTTAAAGAAGAAAAATGGTCCCTGGAAGAATATTTAAAAGAAAGTCAGTAAGAAAACTTAAAAGAAGTCATTGTAAGGAGTGATGAAACGAAGAAGGATTACAAAGAGCATGGTCAAGAACAGAAGGGGAAGGTGGCAAAGTATGACACTACACGGGCAATACCTGAACAGCATTCAAGGTAATGTTAACATTGATAACAAAGTAACATGGCAATGGCTGAAGAAAGTAACAAAACGGAGGGGTCATATACTAGCAGCCAAAAAACAAGCACTGTAAATAAATTAAAAAAGCAAAGATAGACAAGAACCAAAAAAGAAAAGCAAGTGCTAGCTGTACAAGGAGGCTGAAGAAACAGTGAAATATATAGTCTGTGGCTGCAGAAAGATTGCCCAAAAATCTGGAACGACATAACAAAGTGGCCACTGTTGTATTTTGGAATCTATGCAAAAAGTACCACCTACAGACGACCAAGGACTGGTGGGACCACAAATCAGAAAAGATAGTCCTGAATGAACAGGCAAAAATCCTGTGGGACTTTTGTATTCAAACCAACCACCACTCAGAACATCACTGTGGTTGAGGAAAAACATGTCTGGACTATTGACATTGCAATACCTGGAGATCATTGACTCCAAGAAAAAGAACATGAGAAAATCACACCGTATAAAGACTTACAGATAGAAATTCAAAGAATCTGGAAAAAGAAGGCCACTGTGATTCCAATAATAATAGGGGCTCTTGGAGCAACTGCAACAAAACCTCCAGAAACATATAAAATTAATGGGCCTCCAGTTAACTTCCAAGTTACAAAAAGCAGCACTCCTCGGAACTTCACCCATATTGAGACGATACCTTTGTGATTTCTAGTTCCAACAAGAAGCCTATCCTTAGTTATACAAATGCTCAGGTAGCGTTAGTACTATACATGAATAAACCACATGAGCAGAAGAACAAAATCCAGCAAGGCAAAATTCCACCATTACTCTCTCTACCTTGTTGCTTCTCCCTTCAGCTGGAACCAAAGCCTTCACCCCTGCAGAGAAATCTGTAGAACCACCAACTGCCCTGTGAGAAGGAGAAGCTGTGAAAGTGGGAGAAAAAAAGCTCATCCCATCTTTTATTGTTTTAATGGTTTGCTATTTGTGTTGATCTAATGTAAGCCACCCTCAAGTTCTCTACAGCAAGGTAAAAATGTTTAAAATAAATAAATGTATGGCTGTGGGTTAATTGGAAAGTTTTGTAAAGAACATATAATGTATATAGGATCAAAAAGGCCCTAAGGTTATATGAGGTTATATGAGGTTGCCCAAACCTCAAAAGGAGGACAAAGTCTTGAATTCTTCTTAGCTTGGCCTTTCCAGCAGACAATGGCACATTTGTCTACTCACAAGTAAAGCTGTGATATTGGGCACTTTCACTTTCCCAAGGAACTCAATGCATATTTTTTAGTTTTAGTTTTTTGGCCATAACCTTTGAAAAGAAGGAGATATTTCAAAACCGATTCCTGCATTGGACTGTGCTTTTCAATACAAATCCAATGACATATGACATGATTGGGTACTGGACACCATTTCAAAGTTCCAAAATGACACCAAAATGGAGGACATGAAACCCTTTTGGTGGACACGCAGACAGGAGACTAAGGGCACAATCCAGAGTAATAGCAGTAAGGAGTGCCCTAGCTGGGCTGCCCCAACTATTCTGTATCTAGAGCACAGAGTTATGCTTGATCCAGAGAGTCAGGAAACCTGGGCTGCCCTAGCTGCTCCAGAGAATGCTAAGTAGGCATCAAATAAGTGACACCTGGGGAGGGCTTGCTCCTGAGGAGACCCCCTCAGATCATACTGAACAAGGTACAGCTGTGGTGCCTGCCTTATAAGGAAGCCCAGAAGTTCCGGACAAACAGTAACAGCTGCAGCATAAGAATGCAATACAGCAGTACCTCTAGAGGAACGTGGGTGCTTGGAGTGATCTGCTATATCCTCATGTTAGTGGGCTGCCATAGTTGTTCCATGTCCTGAGTTGAGAGGCAGGGATTGCAGATGGGCTGGCCAAGAACTCAGATTTTTTGTCAAGAACTCAGATTTTTTTGTCAACACTGCCATTCTTACTCTGGGTTATCATGGGCCCCTATGAGTCTACTCATTACTATACCAGCTCCTGGGGTGGTATCACTTTGAGGAGCTGGAAGAGGGCATTTCTACCCTGGAAACAGGCTCTGGATCCAGAGTAACTGCTCTGCCCTAGGCAATGCTGAACATGCCCTCAACATTCCTCTCCTGAACTACCTAGGCTTCCCCAGCTGGGGCATCCCAGGTCCACCTGTCTTGGGGCAGCCTGTGTTGCCTTAGGTTGCCCCAAGCCTTTTCCAGAGTAACTAGGGTGGAACATTAATGCTTAATGTTCATTACAGTAAGGGAAGGCAACAAATGCAACTTTGCCATTTTGTATTTGTGTTTCAAGTTTTATTTTTAAATACCTAACAATAGATATGTACAAGAGGTGGATCACTGCACAGTCATTCTAAAACGATTCACAACAGCAAAAAATTAAATTCTGAAATTTGGCCAGAAGTTGTCACTTAAGATGCTTCCCAGAAAAAAATACATTATTTGATAGGTTTTTAACAAAACAATGGTGGCTTTAGGCTGCAATCTGAAACACACTTTCCTGGGAGTAAGATCCATTGAACACAATAGGACTTACTCCTGAGTAGACATTGATAGGATTGTGCTCAGACAAGGTTGTAAGTAGGCAAATACTGAATCTTGATGCATGTGTGAGTTTATTCAAGTCAGGTCAGACTAAGAGATCAATACTCATTCATGAAACAGCTGACTCTTCACAATTGAGGGGATTAGCATTAGAGTAATCCATGGATTACATATGCCCAAACACTTCAGAAGCTTGTTTAAAAGAATAAGGAGGGAGATTGTGCCACATTGCCATACTTCCCAAGGATATGATTTTCATACTTGACAAACATTTTGTTTGGAAAAGAATATTTAAAGTCCAAAAGATACTGTTGTCAGGAGATGCTACAATTATAGGACACAATCCAGCCAAGCAAATAATTAGGTCTATTAAATGCTAATATTTGGCTATACTGTACCCAAAGGTGGTTTGTGGATTCAGAAGATTATTTTCTTCTATATGAGCTAGATTTTTTAATCAACCCCTGAGTAGACATACAACTGTATCCAAGCACAAATTGAGTAAGCCTTCACAATCAGATTTACTGAATTTGTGTTGACCATTATTCCAATGAGTAATGAACCCTTTGCAACAATTCAGTTTTCTTGGATCTCCAATGTGGGATAATGGAAAAGTCATCTTATGCAGGAGAAAAATGAATATATGAATCTGCCAGCAATAAAAACATTGGTATGTCCTGCAATGAAAAATTATACCTATTGGCATCTATTTTTATCAGAAAGAAAAATGGACAACTAAGGAACATCAGCATCTCATTCTGTGCAATCACTGTGAAAATAGGGCTTTGTAGATTTGGGAATTAGCTGAGCTCTTTTGAAAGGCGATACCAACCCTAATCCTAAAGCATACATACTTAAACATCCCATGAAAATAAACTCTAAATCAATATTGAAATCAATAGGACATTCACAAGTAAGTGTATTTACAACTGCAGCCACTGTGTCAACATTCATCAAAGAGCAAGGCAGGCCTGGACAATTGTTTACACTTTACACTGCTGAAATGCAAAACTGTGTCAGGTTTGGAACGGGGTCTAGCATAATGCTAAGAATCTGGAAGGATGATGTTAAAAATCATTCTTCGGGACGTAAACCTTTGAAAAGATTTGATAAGAACTGACCCTCCATGCAGTTTGCTCAATGACTCTTTTTCACTCTTATCTATTTTGCAGCGCCATCTCTGAGCACACCATTATTTATCTTATTTAAAAAAACACAGGGCACAATCCATAGGTGTTTTTGGGCAAACTTAATTCCCTTGTGCCAGCCCAACATCGTTACAAAAGTGCCATAAAATACGTACTTTCAAACTGATATAAATGAAGACAGGCTGGCGTAAAGACATATAACTGGCTTCCCTGTACTGCTACGGGCCCAGGACAGGTGAGTTTGTGCCAACCTTTCCAGATCCATGCAGCATCTGCAGGGAAGGCTGGGCAGTGAGCAAGATCGTGGCTGGGCAGGCGGTGGCAGGGCCAACGTCTGACACTTATGCCAGATCCTATGGCTGTTCCTGGGCAGCTCATGGCAATCTCAGATTTGCACCACTTTTTCTGGTAGCAAAGATTTTAGTATTCCCATTGAGATTTCTTCAGTGTTACCTGGTGGGGTAGGGGAAGTTCTTTCCCCTTGATCTGTGCTGATCTGCAGGCAGCCCTTGCATTGGACTTAGGGCAAAATCTAGAGCAGTTACGGGTCCACACAGTTATGTCACCCTCTAGTGTTATTTTATGGAAAGTCACCTTAACTGCTCCAGAACAAGGGGCTTAATTTGACTTTAGGATATGGGCCATAGAACAGATCCACTGGCCTATCTGTTCCAGCACAAGTTAGGATTGGGGTGCAGGGCATCCATCATCTGGAATACTTCTAAAAACCATGAAACTGATACAAAACAATGTCAGCATTTTTCATAGCAGTTAATCTGGGAATCCCACCAAATCCTACCCTTTGCTGTTGAAACCTCATATACACTATGCATTTGTTATTTACCATTACAGAACACTAGGCATATTTACCCAGAAGGAAGTTCTAACATGCTGCAGCTCTATGTACCTATATAAAATTATAGCTTGCTGCAACCTAGGAGTAAATCCCACTGGGGCTTACATCTGAGCAGATATGGGATTGCACTGTTCATC
>JAREYC010000002.1:205760000-205800000 GCA_030015325.1 Cryptoblepharus egeriae
ACTGAGCTATATATGCTTTGGGGGTTTGCAGAGGTCAAGACCTGCAAAAAAAAGGATGTAGAGTATTGTCAACAAGCACTTTCTATCTAGGCTATTTTGAGCTTGATGGTTCAAAGGGGGAAAGCTATAGCCAAGGCCTGCAGCATGTTCACTGTACCTCAGCAATAGGACTAGCTTCCAAAACCTCCTGACAGCAACCCAAATGCTCCTGTCCCCCATTCAATGATGTGCAGCCTCTGTTCCCTGAAATCTTCAATCGTCAAGGTCAGCATTGTCCTTCCCTCCTCCTTTCCAAGGAGTGGAGTGGTGGACACAAGTTGGAGAACAAAGATGGGCACTTCTCATCAATCTGCTGCCTAAGGTCACTGCTTCAGTTGGCCTCATAGATGGGCTGGCCCTATTCTATAATCTCCAGGAACCTGAACACCAGATTCTTCCCCCTTTGCCTGATGGTGTTCTAGTTCATCCTGTTTGGTTCCCACAAGTTGCTTGCAAACCCATAACTGAGGTTATGCCCAGGGTTAGAATATACAAGCACATGGAATATATCATATTTATTGAGATTTTCATTCTCTAAAACACACATACAAATGCATACGTACAGTATATACACATATGTTTTGCTGAAGATATGGCTCTTGGGTACATGTCTTACTAAATGGGCCAGGTTGTTGTTGAGTGTAGGTGGTTGTAGTGAAAGAAAATACTGGTGCTAAGTAAAGAGTATATGGCAGATGCAATGCCTGCCAAGGAATATAAATATAATTTACCGGTTATCAAAAATTAAAAATTCAGAAGGCACTTGGCTTTCTGAAGTAGCCCTACTTCTAAAACTAGGAGGTTGCCAATACCCATTTTTATACACTTCATTAATTATATACACAACTATGTACCATTTTACATTCCTTTTAAAGTTTCTGTTATAAAGCCCTGATTATGATGGCTCACTGTTCTTCCCATTTTACAAAGAAGTGAAGTTGGCTGCTATCCTACATATCCTCCAAAGGAAGCAAATCCCACTTATCTCAGTGAGACATACTAACTCAGTATGTGTTAAAATGGCAAAACGGGTTTTCAGGGTTACTCAGAAAATCTCTGGCTAAATTTAGATTTGAAGCCAGGTCCAAGCCAGAAATAAGGAGATCTGTATTGGTTGGGAATTAGCTTTAGCCCAGCAATGTGACCCTCAAGTCCACATTGCATGAAGTATTGGCTAGGTACCCAAGTAACATGCTTGCCTCTAGTGAATTAATTACCTGAGCCACTAAGCAACCAAGGGGTAAGAGCAATGTGTGTAAAAACTAGAATAGGTCTCATTACCAAAGACTTTTCTAACTCTCTAATTCATTTTTAATGATGGCTATAAACAGGCTAGTCATTTTGGAACAATAGCTGAAAATCACAGGGCCATTACTGTCCATTAAAATCCTGTTTACAGTTCAGTGGAGGTTCATGAGGATTGCCCATCCTTCATGGAGGGGGGAGGAAGAGATTTATAATCTTCATCATCCTCTAAGAGCCTCCAAATCCCTTGCAGTCTTCGGCAGTATTAACACTGGGTGTACAAATTGCAGGAAAGGAAGAAAAAAAATCATATTTAATTGTGGGAATGGGGATTAAATAAGTAGCTGTTGGATGCCCTGATTTCTATTTGATCAATAAATCATCAAGTGCCTTAAGTGCTTTATTCACTATTAAATTAAATGAAAAATACTTTAACCTGCCTCCCTCGTGTCAGCAGATAAAGCTAATAATATTTTTCGGTTATATTTCAATTTAGATATTTAAGTGCATCAAACACCATGGGAGTTTTTTTTCTTGGAATAAATACAAAATGGTCTTCAAGTTTCAACATTAAAAATGTTTTCTAGAGGAAAGAGCTATTTAAATAGAGTGTGTGTACGGGTTAATATATTTAAATGGTCTGTTAACAGGCAGGCGGCCCAATGTGTTTACACTCAAAGGACATTTGAGAGGGAGATGTCAGGTTTTGTAAGGCAAAGGCAGCAGCATTGCAGATAGACAGCTTCAAGGCTCTGAGCTACACTTTAAGTAACCTTCTCTCTCAATGTTTACCCTTTTGTTTTTGTCTCCAAATTAAGTTTCCTTTCACTCAAGCTTTCCCTTTCTCTAGACTGCTTTTTCTATCCTGACAGATCCAGGGTGAGCAAATCCTAGTGTCACCTTATATATGTTTTTATCCTTTATTCCCCTTTTGGAAAGGAGAGGAGAGAAAGATGATCAATGCAAAGATGATCAATACTTTCCCTGTGCATAAGAAAAACATACCTATATCATCTAATACACACATTCAGTAGTGTTTTCTTATGTGCTTCATCATATTTGGACCATGTGGTGGTTACTTAATTTGTTTTTAAGAGAGCAAACCTTCTCCATTTTTTTTGTGTGTGTCTGAGACATGTAATGGGTGGGGAGAGAGATAACTTGTGTGGGAGTTGGGTGTCTTGTGTTGTTTTTGAAGGACTCTAGGATCCCTGTCCCTTACAAAGTGTGTTTTTGTGTCTCACTTTTCAAAGGTCTCTGGTGGGGAGGCCCTTCCTCACCTGCCTCCCTACCCACAGTGCATCCCTGACTTTGTGTTTGTAGGATTGTATAGTGTTTATAGAAAACAGCTAAATCAGCAATTTTCAATCAGTGTGCTGTAGCACATTAATGTACTGCAAATGGTCTGCAGACATGCCACGGGATTTTGGGGGAGGGTCATTTTGGGGGATGTGAACCCCTCCCCATCACCAGCATGGTGTGACTTATCAATTGTTTAACAAAAACCACTAATTGTGTATCTTGACCATTTTAGCACCTTGTCAGTGTGTGGATGAGGGTCTAGAAATTAAGGAGAGAAAAAATCCTATCACAGCATATGTATAAAGCATATATGGCATATATACACAAGTGGCAAAACAAGATAGGCATCAAATGAAGGGAGACCATTTAACTCATTTTATTTAGTGTGTGTGCATCCACACACACACACAATGTGCATAACCACACACAGTGTGTGCATTCGCATCCACACATATACACTGAATGTGAACGTCCACTGACACACAATATGCATAACCACACACAGTGTGTGCATTCGCATCCACACATATACACTGAATGTGCACATCCAGACACACAATGTACATGGACAGAATGTGTGCATCCACATCCCCACATATACACTGAATGTGCACATCCACAGACACACAATGTACACGGACACCATGTGTGCATTCACATCCACGCAGTGTGTGCATCCACACACAAACACAATGTATGCATCCACATCCACACATATACACAGAATGTGCACATCCACATACATCGTGTGCATCTCTAGACACAGACTCAGTGTGTGCACCCCCATCCTCACACACACACAGCGTGCCCATCCACAAAGACAGAGGCAACGTGTGTCTCCGTGTCCCCCTCACAGTGTCCGGGCCTTCCTTCCCTCCACCGACTGGCGAGGGTTTTATTGGGAGGCTTAATTGGCGACTTAGCATCTCCGTCACAGCTCCCGGCCCATTAGCAGCCGCGGCCTCACCTGGTTCTGCGGGCGCGCTCAGCGGCCTCGAGGGCCGGCGCCTGATTAGAGAGCAGAGCCGCTAATTTAGCGAGGCGCCCTTTATGGGGAGGCCTGGAGGGCCCACACGCTCAGAGGTGGCGCCGCCCGCCCGTCCCTTCCCGTCCCGTCCCCAGCCCGGCCGGGCCGCCTCCCCGCAGAATGAGAAGCGGGGAATTAGCGGAGCGGAGGTGTGGGCAGGCAGGGAGCCCAGCAATTAGCGCAGCCGCCGCCGACGCCTCGGAGACCGGGGAGGGGTGGACGCCGGCGGGGCCTGCCCTCGGCCTCAGGGCGCGCAGCCAGAGCGGCCTCCCCTCCCTCAGGTGCGTCCAGCTGGACTGCAGGCCTCTGCAGCAGGGGGGACCAGGCCTGGGCCTTCCCACAACTGCCAGGCCGCAGCCACGCTGGCTCAGAAGGGATGCGGGGCTCGCCTCGCCCTCCATAGCTGTTCCCTGAGAGGCACTCTGTACATAATGTCAGTACACAACGTACACCACACACACACAAAGTATACACATACACAATGTGCACACACACAAACAAAGTGTGGACATACACACACATCCACATACACACATGCACAAAATGTGCACAAACATATATACACAATGTGCACACACACATACATCCACATTCACACAAAGTGCACATACCAACACATATACACAATGTGCACATACACACACATGCACATACACACATGCGCAATGTGCACAAACATGTACACATGTGTGTACACAATGTGCACATACATCCACATTCACACAAAGTGCACATACCGACACATACTCAATGTGCACACACACACACACGCACACATACACATTCACAGTGTGGACATACACACACATCCACATACACACATGTACACAATGTGCACAAACATATACACATGTACACATATACATCCACATTCACACAAAGTGCACATACCGACACATACTCAATGTGCACACGCACACACACACACACACATTCACAGTGTGGACATACACACACATCCACATATACACATGCACAAAATGTGCACAAACATATATACACATGTACACAATGTGCACATACACACACACACATCCACATTCACACAAAGTGCACATACCAACACATATACACAAAGTGCACATACACAAACATACACAATGTGCACATACACACACATACACGCTGTGGACATACACAAACATATATACACATGTACACAATGTGCACATACACACACACATCCACATTCACACAAAGTGCGCATACTGACACATATATTCAGTGTGCACACACACACACATTCACAGTGTGGACATACACACACATCCACATACACACATGTACACAATGTGCACAAACATATATACACATGTACACAATGTGCATATACATACACACACATACATCCACATTCACACAAAGTGCACATACCAACACATATACACAATGTGCACACACACATACATCCACATTCACACAATGTGCACATACACAAACATACACATGAGTATGTACTATTTTGCACCACTGCATAGACACAAGAGGGAATTGTGGCAGGTTCAGCTTTTCAATCCCATCCATGTGGAGAAGCACCCATCTCTGTACAACAGTTCAAGGTATAGGCACTCTGTCCCCTTTTGTTTCTGGTCACCCTAATATTGCTTTGCACACATGCCTCACAGACACATGTAGATGTACAATGATGATATGTGTGACTCTCTTGATATGTTGCATGGCAGTGTCACATACACAGGCTTGTCGCAGCCACACTCACAAGCTTATCACACTATATGTGTATGTATGTGTTCTCAGGCAATATATATACATGCATGAATGCTCATCCATTTTCAATCAGTGTGCCAGCCTGTGGCACACTTATGTGTCGTGGATGGCCTGCAGGTATGCCATGGGAGTTTAGGAGAAGGTATTTGTTAGAGGGGTGAGTGGGGGATACAAGCCTTTGCTGTCAGTCTTGTCAGTTTTCTGACTGTTGTGGAAAAAATTGTAATGGCTAAACGTTCATAGTACTATATAGCAGATTGTGCACCACCATGTCACAGACACCTCAGACACCCACTCTTATGCCTGTAAGCCTGAAACAAAACATGATTGTTATAGGGGGTGAGTGTGGTATACAGTTATAAGAGTCAAGAATAGATGAATGCTGAAGGCCTGTAAAAGCTGAAGGCCAGCAATTTGAGCACTTATTTTGTCATCCTTATTGTGAAGCTTTTTTCATATTAAAAACTGTCTTTATGTTTGCACACGCACGCACACACATGCTTATATACTAGTAACAGCCCAGAGCTGTCACTTGTGGAGGTATAATATAACAACATTCACCAGTAAATGGGCTGTGGGTGGCGCAAGTGGCTAAGACACTGTGCCTGTTGACCAGCAGGCCAGGGTTCGAGACCCGGGTTGGCCCCACAAGAAAGGGTGAGCTCCTGTCCTTAGCCCAGCTCTGATTCAATCGTATTGGCTCTGCCTTTCCATTGGACTAATTCAGTGGCGTGGAGAGGGGGGATTTGCTGCTTGGGTAACAGCATATCCTCCATAACAATCCAACCCAGGCTTTCGTGCTTCACATGCAGCGCAGAGCACGATACCATAGTCTTCCAAGACTGATGGAGGCCTGCTTTTTTTCACCAGTAAAAAAAATATTTCCCATGAAATAGGTAGACCTGTTTGAATTAGTCTATTCAAATATTGGTAAAGAACAATATACTATATATTACTGTCAACATTCCATTCCTTTTTCATCTTTATCAAGGCATATCATCTTTATCAAGGCCTAGTAGCTATGGGTGGCAGTCATTGGTCTAGAAAAAGTCACTGACCTTCTGGTGGAACAGGACTTGACACTGGTTATAAACTACACTAGTCTGGTTTTGTGCATGAGCATTTGTGATGGTAAAATTATATAATAATTATGTGCATATCACACATTTAATATGTATGTATTATTGCATTATTGTATCCTGATATGGATACAATAAATAAAAATATGCATAATGTATCCTGGTATGTTTGTTCCTGACACACTGTATGTACCTCAGTGTATCTCACACACTAATGACCCCTACCTGTTCCTGTAGTGAGACTATATACTGTATTGACAAGCAGGATCTCAGCACAGAATGTTGCAGTGTGCACATAATCCTAGGGGTCAATCTGGCTAGACTTCTTGGGCCTTACATGGTAAACATGTCCTGGATCAAAGTATTCCTGAGCTGGCTGAGAGTTTAGCATTACACAGTCTGCATTGCCTGTCTTTCTCTATTCCCAATCCTCCCAACGGCTCTTTTAAAAAATAAAAAACCTGTCCAACCTTGCCAATTGCGCTCTCTCTCTCTCTCTCTCTCTCTCTCTCTCTCTCATTTCACAAATCCAGCCCATAAACTGCAGTTCAAATGGGTTTTTGTACTCAGGTTGAAATTGAAAGCCCTCTCCCCCTTCTCCTTTCAGGGCAGGAAGCGTGTTTTCCAATACACACTGATCTTTCTGAAATAATTTTGATTCTCTGCCTTAAACCCTTTGAATCCTCAGGAAGCAAACAGTTTTGGATTTTTTTTGGGGGGGGGAGCGAGAGGGAAGGGGAGGGAGGTCCTCCTTCCCCTTTTTGTACCTTCCAAACCTCTGAAGTTCAGTGAATATTTAGACATCTCCATCTCCTTTCTGAGTGACCCTTTTGGCAAACCTGTAGCCACAGGGCTTAGGCTTCAGCATAGAAATACCAATTGTTTTCTGATCCTGAGATAAAACAATATCCTCCCCCTTCCCCATAGCATGCAGAAATCATGCCAAATCATGTTATGCACGTGAGCATAGCTATGTACATATATCTGTATGTCTGTGATTGTTGTTTATATGTTGTGCAGCCTATATTGGTCTGCAATATGAATTTCTTACGAACATCCTTGAACGAGGAGATGCACTTCTTGCACAAACGCAGATACTCAATTTGTTGCCTGATGTTACGTGCGATTAAACGGGTCACAGCCTTCCTTACTGTATCAGCAAACGCCTGCTCCCTGTAAATATAATTGTGTCCTTATTGGAGGTATAGAGATGTTCATTGGTTACTATAGGCAGGCAGGAAGGGAAGGGATTGCGCGCACTGGGCTAGCTAGGCAGCCCTGTCAGTAAAACACACAAATTTTGTGTGGAGGTGTGTGTGTGTGGAGGTTGTAGGTTATAAATTTAGGTTATATATTATAGACTGTGATGCTAAAATGTGTGTTTGCGCCTAAATTTTAATTTAGGGATGTGCATTTCTTCTTTTAGCTGTGCATATATGACTCTCTCTCTCTCTCTCTCTCTCTGTGTGTGTGTGTGTGTGTGTGTGTGTGTGTAAATTTCAACTTGTAATTAATGTTAGATAGGTTATAATTTTAGGTTATAATGCTAAAATATACAAGTTCGTGTGTATATGTGTGTGCACATTTTAATACAGGAAGGTGCATCTATTTTATGCTACACATTTTAGGTTATAACGCTAAAATATACACTTGTGTGTGCACATTTTAATATAGGGAGCTGTAAACCTTTTTTAGTTCTGCATAGTTGACTCTTTCTCCACCCCCCGTTTGTGTGTAGGTTTTTAAGTTATAATATATTTTAGTAATAACGCTAAAATGTGCATGTGCATGTGTACATAATTTGATATAGAATTGCATATTTATGTGTGTGTGTGTGTTCACATTTTAATTTAGAGCTGTGCACATATTTTTTTCCTTAGCTGTGTATACCTGATTGTGTTAGTGTGTCTGCGATCACACTGTGAATGCTTCTTTGCAAATAACACGTCTCTGCTGCTTGCAGCTGTCCTGAATCAGTGGCTGCCCGGTGCTTTTTTGGTCTGATGATGGGGGTGAGTCCCTGCAATACCAAAGACCAAGGGAGCTCCCCTTCTTCTCTGGCTGGGCACAACAAAGAGTGCCTTTTTGGGTCAGCGAGTGCAGATCTGCTTGCCCAGCATAGCAATCCAAGGATCCTCCAGTAGCCTCCAGCCCGCCTTTTGGGGGGGGGGGGGTCCTCCCCGGTGGCGTAGCTAGAGGGGGATGGAGCAGTCGGAGGGAGCCTCATCCCTTCGAAGCCGTTCCAGGTTGGGGAGAAGCAAAACAGAGCCGTATGGAAGGAACGTTGGGGGTCTTGAACGTTCTATGGATGGAACGTTGGGGGGCTTGAACGTTCTATGGTGGAACGTTGGGGGATTGTCTGAACTTTCTGATTGGGAGGCTGCAGTGGCGTAGCTAGAGGGGGAGCGGAGTCAAGTCTTGGAGGGACCCTCACCCTTCGGAGCCATTCCAGGAGCCATTGCTCCCCCCACCTGAAATGGCTCCGAAGGGGTGAGACCTCCTCCAAGACTGACTGCTCCGCACCCCCAGCTACGCCACTGGTTCTCCCCGTCCTGGCACTGATTGGCGATGCTGGCTCTTAATTGCGGCGGCTCCTTCGCTTGCTCTTTGCTGGGCGCAGCGCGGTTAAATTGGCTCTAATAAATATTAGCCGCTAGATTAGGCGAGGTGAGGCGGGCGCGGCGCGGCATCTTCGACCTGTAGCCTCTGCAAAGCCGCCAGTTCTGCGCCAGATTAGCCCCATCCATCCAGTGTCAATGGTTGTCTTGTTGAGAAAATCAGTGAGTAAACACGGCTGACAGAGAGGGGGCTCAGCTGATTACTCATACAAATAGACTGCGGGCTTCTCCAGGGGGAAGCTGTTTCCAGAGCTGGGTTGCTCGCACTGACAGCCAGGCTTCTCCCAGGATCGTGTGTCCTGCTGTTCCCACTTTGTCCTCCATCAATCACACAATTGTGCCCGGGATGTTTTATAGAGTCACTTAATATCCCTGCCTTCATCTCTATTCACTTAGAGAATCATCTGCCATAAGGGGCAGAAAGCTTTGCTTTTCTCCTCTCCCCAGAATGGGATGCAAGACAACCCAGGATACAGCAGCTCTGCTGGGGAAACACAGCCAATTTGGGGGGGAAGCCAGCAAAAGCTCGCCCAGCTTTTTTTCTGATGCAAATATAACAAACCAGACAGGGGAGATCTCCATCCCAGTCAACCTTGTGATTTAAATGCCATTGTCTTCTGTTCTTCAATGAACCCAAGTGTCTTATAATTATGAAAGCAAAAAAAAAAAAAAGTAGGATGGTTGGAGAATGGAAAAAAATTGTAGAGTGTTTGGAGAGAGAGGAAAGGTTATATTTGGGAAGAAAAATACAAAACAAAAACAGCCTCTGAAAGCAAGAGATGCGTTCAAAAGATGGAACACGACAGATTGTAGCTTTCCATTCCAGGTTTTGGTTTTAAGTTGAACAGTTCAATCCTAAGCTTTTCTACTCAGAAGTAAGTCCTAATTTATTCAATAGGGCCTGCTCCCAGAAAAGTGTGTTTTAGGATTGCAGCTGAAATGTCTTTATTTTAACCGATTAATAACGTCAATTAGGCTTTCTATTTAAATATTGCAAAAATTTCAACAGAAGTGGTTTGTTGACGCTCTAGAATGAATCAGAGGAGTCTCTGACAAAGAGCACAATCCTAACCATGTCTACTCAAAAGTAAGTCCCATCGTGTTCAATAGGTTTTACTCCCAGGAAGCCCTAGGCTGCAATCCTAAAGACACTTTCCTGGGAGTAAAACCCATTGAATAAAATGGGGCTTACTTTTGAGTAGACATGGTTAGGATTGTGCTCTATGGTGCAGGTAAACAATGTATGGTCTGTCGGAAATCACCTCCAATTAATTAGGACTCCATCCTATCCAACTTTCCAGCTCCGGCGTAGCCTTAATGTAGCCCGTAGTAAGTATTCCCATAACTTGAGAAAGCCCCAGTTCCAGACTGTTCCTCCAGCACAGGATCCAGAAGACACCCCACTAGGTGGGATCGGGCTGGGAGTCAGGTGGACAAAGATGCTTCCAGCATTGCTGACTTCTGATTAAACTTCCCTCTGAAGACCGATTCCTCAGGCACGCTTAATTGAAATCAGTGAGACAGACTTGAAAGTAAATGTATTTAAAATGTGTGTGTTTGTTAATTTGTGACTAAATGCACCAGTCGATTGATTTATTCTTCCTACCATCACTTGTGAAAAGATCTCACCTGGAAAGTTAAGTTCCGCTGAAATGAATTGGATTTGGTGACAAGTACTGTACGCCTAGTAGGAATCGGTTTGCAGACGTGAAAGAAATTCTAAGAGACCCTCGATGGACCGGCGTTTTGTAATCTCAACTAAAGCATCTTCCTCAGTGTTTTACGTCTGACTACAGACCAGACGACAGTGTTTAACATTTGGCTTCATTGGCAAACAGATTCAGCATGAAACTAATAAAACAAAAACAGTGGAATCCTAAGCATGTCTACTCAGAAGTAAGACCTATTGTGTTCATTAGTACTTACTTCCAGAACAGCATGGTTAGGATTGTAATCTATGTCACTCTAAAGCCTTCTGTGTATTGGGATGGTCAGTTTTTAGGGGGCTTAACACAATGGGGCTTGCTTTGCCCCTTTGCCAAATGGGTTTTAGGATCGCACAGCCAAACTCCGCTAAATTCTTTTTTTAACAACTAGGGCTGCAATCCTAAAGTCACTTTCTTAGGAGTAAGATCCACTGAACACAATGGGGCTGACTTTAGAGTAGACATGGTTAGGATTGTACTGTAAGTTGTGGATGCGGATCTTTTTCTCATTAGTGGGAATTTCTTTCGCAACATATGCGCGGATACTCTTCAGGGTCAGTCTTCTGATTCCAATCTCCAGTCTAAACCAAGGACCAGGACCAAACAGGACCACCTTGAATGCAGGAGAAGTTTAAAGACAGCGAAGGAGTCGCAAGGTACTACTGTTGAAGTGCCTCATCTGCAAATTAGATTGCTACACAGTTAATCAGAAAGTTAATTAATGAGCAAGTTACTAATTAGGACCATTTAAAACCGGTGTTTATGGAGTCTTACCTTAAAAAAAATACCAGTCAGCTAATTGGCCCATACCTTGGTTTCATAACTCATTACCAAGGTTATAACGCTACAGATGTTTTGTTTATTATGTAACACACGGCAATTATGTCAGCATTATATTGGGCGCATCGTGAATCAATCCGGAACATTTTGGTACCACTTTAAAGGCTGATATTTCTTCAAACAATAGAGGGGCGAATGGAGAGAGGTGTCCTTTTGACTGCCCTCCGATTGTCCCTCCAAACCTGAGTGTTTCCAGCAGTCGAGCAGGACTTCAGTATTCAAGCCAACATCTAGAGGGGAAACTACATCCAATAGAAGTAATATAGGGCAAAACTCCATACAAATGAACGCTTTGGATTTCATCCAGGCAGCCCGATCTTACGGAGTAAAGAAGGAAGAGCACAATCCTAGGCATGTCTACTCAGAAATAAATCCCATTATAGCCAATAGTGCTTACTCCCAGGTAGGAGTGGATAGGATTGCAACCTAAGTATTTCTCTGTTCAATGGATTTTACCTCTAAATAATGCAGCATCAGAAGACTAGGGTGTGTGTGTTGTGTACAGTAATTGATGTTGGGATATTTTTATTAAATATCATTAGCTATTGTTTTTAAACATTCTTGCCATGTTTAGGATTGAACTACCCAATTAACCAAAGAAAAGAACACAGACAAATGGGGAGGTGTGCTTTAGTAATGACAGTCAGTCCTACTCCTATTTTGGGAGGGAGAGGGTGAATCACCTAAAATACAGTGATTGGTGAGGGCGGAGTGACATTCTCTCTACTGCACCAGGAGTTTCAGGATCGGTCCTTGAAAGAAGGGACGAGGGAGACGGATATTAGGACATCCATAAGCGATGCTGGCAAGCTGGACCAGCTCTAAGATGTGGCTCTGACTCGATCTAGTCCCTTTCCTGTACTTGGAGAAACGATCTTGTCATGGAAGTTATAGATTGTCATTTCAGGTCAGGGGAAAACTCACACTCCCACAGAATGAATGAATGAATGAATGAATGAATGAATGAATGAATGAATGAATGAATGAATGAATGAATGAATGAATGAGCCTTTATAGCTAGGGAAGTTGAAAAAGAGCTTTGTTCCTAGCAGAGCCTCAGGATGGGCTCGTCTTTCAAGTTCAGATCAACTCAGCAATTGGAGCTGGGCTTTGAGGTGAAGCAAATTATCCGCTTTGTTATGGGTGCAAGGAGCAAATGAGCGCAAGCGCCGCTGTCTGCTGCTGCCGCCCCCCCCCCTCCCCAATCCTGGACTGTGCGGTGACATCTGCATTGCCTGCGCAACCTCCCAGTACGGATCAATTCCGGGCACTGCGATGACTCTGGATTGTGTCCGCGCATCTTAAATGGTTTGTTTCTGCCCTTGCTTCCCTTCTCCAAGCCTGCTCTTAAGCGCTGAAGTCCAGGATCGCGCACACTTCGTTATAGCCAGCGATAGATAGATAGATAGATAGATAGATAGATAGATAGATAGATAGATAGATAGATAGATAGATCACATCCAGTCCAGAGTGCCCCTGTTAAAGACAATGGGGTCGCGCTGGAGTCAGAAAATGAGCCAGATCTAAAGTCGGGTCCAGCCTTTTAAGAATCTCCTGGAGTTCAGGAGGAAGTGCGTGCTTCCAAGTCCATCTTCCAAGTTTTACTGGTTGGAGGAGCTTCGTGTAGAAAGGCTGTGCACCAGGCTGGGACTTACTTCCAAAGCTCTCTGTATCAGATCTACTTCCTACTACTTCATTCATTCATTCATTCATTCATTCATTCATTCATTCCACCCCACCTGGGACATTCGGATTATCTCTTTACACTTAATTCTTTGTGTATGTATAACTTACGTAACTCTTATGGATGTGAGAACTAGATGGTTTGCACTCTCCTTGACCCAACAGGTCAACTGGAAGGAAGATACGAGCGCTCGCTCGCTCGCTCGGCTCGCTCTCTCTCTCTCCACCTGAAACTGAAGCCAAGATGCTTCATATAAGCTTCTCTTGGGGTCAGGTCAGGCCTTCTGTGCTGAAGGGTTCCCAGCTGCTGCTGAAAGACCCCTTGAAGACTCACCCAACTACCCTTGGAAATCTCTTCCTACTGAGTGAGGAATACCTATAGGTAATTTTTAATGAAGAGGTTCCTGTACCACGTTATTAGTAATAAATCTACACTATTCTTTGTTGGTAAAAATCATTATCATCATCATCGCTATCATTACTGAACTCATTATTCTTGTGTTACTATCAGAGTAGATTTATGGTAATACCCACCATCACGCTCCGAACTAAAGAAGGTGTAAAGGTTTGATTAATAGCTGCTTTCACGTTTTAATACTCGACATTTTCTCACTTAAAAAAATAAATAAATACAGATCATGATAATTATCGGGTTAATTGCAGTTCTTATAAAGGATCTGATTAGGTACACCTGCGTTTCACTACTGGAAATAGTATAAACGCAAAATAGAACTGGGAGGGAAATAAATAATAATAAAGCATAGAGCACAATTCTAACCATGTCTACTCAGAAGTAAACCCTTTTGTGTTCACTTTAATGACACTTTCCTGGGAGTAAGCCCCATTGGACACAAAAGGGCTTACTTCTGAGTAGACATGGTTAAGAATGTGCTCTGTGTGTCAATCTCCAGGAAGAACTGAGAAACTAGATGGCTCAGAGCAGGAGATGTTCCTGGCCTGCCTTTGCACACACACACCCCTAGGATGCACACAGCGCCCAAAGGCTGACGTTCCATCCATCGTGGCTGGCGGTGAATAACCAGGAGGGGGAGGCTGTGGCTGAGCCGAGCCTGAGCCGTCCCTTAAAGGTTACGCTGCGCTCTCTCTGCTTCGCTTTGTCTTCCCGGTGCCCTTTCCTGGCAAAAATGGAGACATCACATCCTTGCCCAGCCCCGGCTCAGTATTTATGAAGGTTTTCTGACAAATAGGCAGGCTGGCCACGCATGGGTGGCTGCCTTCATTCCGCACTTGGCTTGTTTACATAGGACCAGCACCATTTCCACGGATTAAACAAATCACACCGAGAAGGAGACATTTATAATCCGCCAACGAGGCCACAGGCAGTTAAAAAGGGGGACTGGGTGGCGAGCACTGGGAGCAAGAAAAATAATGTCCACGGGCAGGGAGCTGACCTTCTCCTGAGAGGGTAACTCAGGGGTATGCGGAGATAAATACAAGTTATATATAACAACCCCGGCAGGTGTATCTGGCATGTGTGTGTGCTTATCTGAAATACTTATTTACCAGGACTGCGTTTTTCCCAATCTGCATTTTCTGCAAAATTGACAACAACAACAACAACAACAACAACAATAATAGACTCGATAGACACTGACTAAGCAAATCAATTTCCATTTCCAAATTTCCATTGAACATATATGCAAAACAGTTTCAATGTTCCAGTGCAACATGTACACAATATACACACACACACTCTCTGTGTGTATGTTGTGTAGATATATTTAGTATAGATATATATCTACCCAACATACTTCTCCTGCTACAACATACATCTACAACACATATATCAACACACACACAAACACACACACAGAATAAATAGATAGATAGATAGATAGATAGATAGATAGATAGATATTTGCACAAGTCCTTTATGAATTATATTCCCACATGAACACTATGGTCACAATTTAGAGCACAATCTTATGCATGCCTACTCAGAAGTATACATGCATACTTTTATATAAATGTACAGTGAGTTCAATGGGATTTCCTCCAGTGAAAGTATACACGGGACTGACATAGACTGCAATCCTATCCATATTTACCTGGGAGTAAGGCTGCCTGGTACTTACATAAAATAAACACACTTTCCTGGGAGTAAGACGCATTGAACACAATGTTTAGGATTGTGCCCTAAGCCACATTGATTATAATGGAACTTGCTTTTGAGTAGCTGTGCATAGGATTGGACTCAGTCCCCCCTTGGTCTCAGTCCCTAAATTGGTAGGACTTAAAACATCTGACCAGGATTGTGGTTGCTTTGATAATTATTTTTATATTTGAAATACAATATGGTATGTACCTAGCATAGCCTATGTCCATTATGTACATAGTATTTGGTTATGCATCTTGCATAACTATATTATGCATAATATAATATTTGGTAAAACACCAAACATAAGTTTTTTTTTGTTATGTTAACATGTTCATAAATCTTTACATTATGTTTTAGGACATATTATATGTAATAACATATTATAACATATTATAAACATAATATGTTTTAATATGTTAATAGGTTTTTGATAAAACGCCACACATAATATTTTGTAATATTGCATAACATAATACTTGGTAAAACCCATGATAAGGTGGACTGTATAATTATGTGTATGCTGTGCAAACTGATGTACATAGGTAGTTTCACCGTACTAGCTGAACCTATAAAAATATTCCATGTTGAAACAGCAGATCTACAAATGGAAGGAGAAAAATTAGCAAGGTCAGAAAAGGCCTCTGGGGTTAAGGTGATATACAGGTGTCTTCCTCCAAGGCTGCAATCCTAAAGATACTTTCTTGGGAGTAAGACCCACTGAAAACAATGGGGCTTACTTTTGAGTAGACATGATTAGGATTGTGCCCCAAGTGGCCTTAGCACAAATGACATAAGATTCTTTTCCCCAACTCAAGAGAGTTGGTTTCCAACTCCTCCTTGGAGACTTGCCAAAGGCAAAGCCTAGCACACCCCAAACAACCTTTTAAAAAAAATTAAAGGCTTTTTCTGATTAATTTCAAGAATCATTTAACAGGGGGTCTGGTGGGTGAGAGTTCAAATGTGGGCTTTGTCTTGAGTCCAGTTTCAGAAGATGTGATGCTGTATATTAAAAATTGGGGACTGAACACACAAGGAAATCCAGAAATTGGAATTTAAAAAGGACAGATGAAAAAAGCTCAGAAGCATCCTGACATCTTATAAAAAACACGAGTTTGCTCATTTTATTTACTTACTTATTTGTTTATTTATTTATTTTATTGACATTAGGAAGGTCAGCAGCTTCCCTTCCAAAGAATGTGTTGAGGCTTGAAATCTTGCCTATGCCAGAAATCTAAAGCCCAATATAGGGCTGTCAACTCAGAAGTAAGTCCCAGTAAGTCGCTGGAGATTACTCTCAGGAAAGTGTGGATAGCACTGTAGCCTAAGAGCCCAATCCTATGCATGTCTACTCAGAAGGAAGTCCCATTATAGTAGTTCCATTTTAGTTAATGGAGTTTATTCCCTGGAACGTGTGCATAGGACTGTCTATGCATGTCTACTCAGAAGTATTTCCCTTTATAGTCCTGGGGCTCACTCTCAGGAAATGGGATTGCAGCCAGAGAGCCCAATCCTCAGAAGGAAACCAATGGAATTGAAGTCAATGGAATAGTCAATGGAATTGAAGTAAGTCCTATTATAGTTAATGGAGTTTACTCCCAGGTAAGTGTGGACAGGATTGCAAACTGAGAGCCCAATCCTGTGCATGTCTACTCAGAAGGAAGTCCCATTATAGTCAATGGAGTTGGAAGTTAGTCCCATTATAATTAAAGGAGTTTAATCCGGGGTTAGTGTAGATAGGATTGCATTGCTGCCAAAGAGCCCAATCCTGTGCATGTCTACTCAGAAGTATGTCCCATTCTAGTGCATGGGGCTTACTCCCAGGAAAGTATGGGTATGATTGCAGTAGCCTCAGCTTAAAAGTGGCGTGAGGGAACAGCGAGGATGAGGGAAGGTGATGCAAATAGGGAGTGGTAGGAAGGAGAAGCGCAGTGATGGCGCCAACAGCAGCAGCAGCAGCAGCAGCAGCCCAGTTCTGTTCAAATCACCTCAGGTTCCTCAACCTGTCCCTGCCTCCTCCATGATACAGCCGTAGCATAGCAGCAGGAGGAAAGCCTGAGGTGTCTCCCGCCTCACTCTCCATCATGTTTATCAGATAGTTTCTGGCTGGACCGAGCGAGCGACTCCTGTCAGCAGTTCTCAGGGCATTCCTGGGCTGCTGCTCTCCTCCATTCTCGACACCTCAGGCGGCACAGCAGGCGCCACCTCAGGCAGCCACCGCCAGAGGGAAGGGCAATTTCCCTCCAAAATAGCCACGGTTTCCACGAAGAAGGGAAAAAAAGGCTCACAACAAAAATATTGAATAAATTCCTTTTTAATTTATTTGATCATTCCACATTACGGAGCTCGGAATTGCTCAAATTCGATAACAAGGGCTCCATTCAGCCCACGATGTACGTTAAATTAGAGGGCGATGAAATTTCAGTGGCGCGCGGTGGTTCCCGAAATGAAATGTAATTTGCCCAGGAATTTGTTGTATCTGTCACAAATATCTCCAATTAGCCGCCCTAATTATTTGATAGTCTCCGCAATTACGGCTTAAACGGGTGGATTTGGGGACTGTGGAGGACCCTAATTGGCCCAGATTTGATACTTTGCATATTTGCATAATGAGGAAATGGGGAGGAAATTGTGTTCATTCGCACGTGAAGAACCCTATGAATTCTATGAATTTGAAAGGCTCTGTTTTGCGCAGGGCTCTGACTTTGCTCGACGCCTCCCCTCAGGAGCCTTCGCGCTCCTCACGCCTCAACGGGCAGCGCGCCAGCTTCCCCACACCAGAAGGGGGAAGGGCGAGCCGCGGGCGGGGGCGCGCACGCGAATCAGCACAGAATGCGCATGCGCCTCCTTTTAACGGTCGCAGGTTTGCCAACCGTCGCGCCTCTCCCTCCTCCCTCCCGCGCGCTCTGAGTGTTGGGGGAGGTTGGCGACCGCTGCGCTGCGGCCGTTAACGGTCCCGCGTTTGAATAATCCCTGGCGCGAGGGGGAGGGGTGTTCACCTCAGAAGGGTTCTGGCTGTCAACGTATTGTGCACGAGAGGGTCCCAATCCTTTACACTTTCCAGTGATTGCAGGGGGACCATAACAGGGGGAAAAAGAGGAAAGGGCCTCCTAAAATGTAGGACACACAAGAAAAATGTAGGACATAACAAAATAAAAGCAAAAAAAAAACAAAACTCGTATAAGTTGTTTTTCTGTGGTTAATTTAAAAAACTATACTGCTTAGTAGAATAATTACATATAATTTATTACAATGGATTACGAGTGTCCCTCCTTATCCCTTCCAGAACCTCAAGTGGATTAAAAAAACATGAATATAAAATATGGGAAAAGTAGGTTTAAAGACCCAATTACAGGTTTCTTGCTCCTCCATTGTACCTAATTTCATAAGGCAGTGCCTCAATATCTGCAGGGGTTTGATTCTGGGACTAAAAAATGGAATGATTGTTTACATGACTGCCTCTCTACAACAGTACAAAAGCAGTTTTTTGAACTGTTTTTCATTTTGAACAGTTTTTCATTTCTGTAGAGTCAAATACATGTATTTTTAAAAATCCATGTATAACAAGGTTGAATCTGTAATCCCAAGAAGGCTACATGCTCCCTGCTTACAGGGGAAAAGAAGACTATGAAGAATTTTTTCCAGGACACAAGGTTGAAAAAGAGGACATGTCCTGGAAAAATAGACACATGGTCACCCTGCAGTGTTGTTTCGGCTGTGCCAATGGGGTGCCCAGTCCTATCCAGTTTTCCAGTGTTGGTGCAGCTGGGAAGTGTTAGAAGGGAACTATCTCAGCAGAATCATCTTCGGAGCTTTTCCTTAACACAGCCTGGCAGCTAACTAAATTTCAGGCACACACAAAAATTAGGATGAGACCAGAGTATCGTTTTAGTTAGGTTTACTCAAAATTCATGTTGGCTCATATTTACAGCATCTGGTTTAGACCAGAGTCCTATCACTTAAATGGATTAGGAGTTCTAAGAAACTGCTCCTGTTTGCATGAAGGTCTGAGAAACAACCTGTCATTTAACTGTTCTGACTGACATTTCCAAGTCACAGTTAGAACAAGAGATGTTTTGCTATCCACTTCTGATTCATGCAAGTTGGTGTTATCATTTTCCAGAAGGGTGTGGCCTGGGCTGGAGGGGCAGCCACTAGGATTTTCTCAAGATTTGGAAACATGTGTTCCCTCACCATGGAGCTGAATTGTGGCTGCACCAGAGCTGGAATCCTATACTGTTGGATAGGATTGGACCAACATATGTGCATTTGGAGTACATTGGCCAAAGCTTCTCTTTTCGGTAGTAGGTTTTGTGATCTATGGTGCTGTCAATTTGAAACAGTTGAAAGAGAAGCCAGAGCCAGGGCTTATAGGATGATGGCTTAGCAGCCCCATTCATCATAGTGTAATGGTATTTTTTAATGTCCCGCCACACTTTCCTGGGATTAACATCTTAACCACACCTTTGAAGGAGAAGAAACAATCCTATGGCTGGTTAAGACCAAAGGGGTTGTTCTAAACATTAGAGACCTGGGAAAAGGGAGAGACAATAAATCCCACTGGGGCTGTCAAAAGGCTTTTCTTCTGCTCATCATCATCATCTTTATTATTACGATCAAAGACCAGCATAAAATGTAAATATACAGGGTGATTCAAAAAGAAATGGGACAAAAAGAAAAAATACCTGTGCCTTTTTGTCCCATTCGTTTTGAATAACCCTGTATAATATACTAGCAAAAAGCGTACCCGCGTTGCAGGAGTAACATTTCCCCATACGACATCCCCCCCGGTGCATCAACACCCCATGCGCATCTTCCCCCAGGTGCAACTTCCCCCATGCACATCATCCCCCATGCTCACCTTCCCCATGCGCAACTTTCCCCCATGCGCAACATCCCCCATGCGCAACTTTCCCCATGCACAACTTCCCCCATGCGCATCAACCCCCCATGTGCATCAATGCCCCATGTGCAACTTCCCCCATGCGCAACTTCCCCCATGCACAACATCCCCCCATGCGCACCTTCCCCCATGCACAACTTCCCCCATGCACAACTTTCCCCATGCGCATCATCCCCCCATGCGCAACTTCCCCCATGCACAACTTCCCCCCATGCACAGCATCCTTGCCAGTGCAACCTCTTCCTCCGAACAACAGAGCACCAAATTGGCTGGATGTTATTCAGTCTCCCATGTTAAGTATAGGACAAAAACACGTTGCCCCCTTTTCATCCCCTTCTGGTTGGAATTTCCGAAAACCGGTTCTTAGTACACCCCTCCCTCACGGAAGGAACACCCACCCCAAATTCCATGCTTCTAGGCCCAGCAGTTTCGGCAGGGCGGTAGTGAGTGAGTGAGTGAGTCAGTCAGTCAGTCAGTGACTTTTCTCTTTTATATATATAGATGAAGACATAAAATACAGAAGGTTTTGCACTGGTAATATAATAAAGTTAAAAATTAAAACATCCATTCACTACTCAATGCTAAAATTAAGTTAAAACTGCAGGAGTAAATATAAGGTCTAAAAACTGCTATTCTACTCCATCATTAGTTTGCCAAAACCTGCTCTAAAATTAGATTACATAGGAATAATTGTTCAGAGGATTCAAGTTGGGCCATTGCTCATTATTTTCTTCTGGATAGCAGTGGCCTTTGAGCAAAACTTGGCAACTGTGTATGCTACTCCCAGATTGCTTTCCTTTTGCTCAGAAAAACAGTGTTTAAAAATAGTAAATTTTTAATCTACACATAGCATGGAAGAAAATAAAACCATTGGTCTTATGATAGTGTGTAGGACTAGTGTAGTGTGTAGTGGCATCAATCGCCTGTTCCAAGGGTTTAGACTGCACCTAGTGAAATCACAGGGAGTGGTAACACCAGAGGCACTGGTATCACAACAGAGGTGATACCGGAGAACCGGAGCAACTAGCTGATCAACAAAGCCTCCCCTCTTATAATAAGATGGGAAAACAGCCACAAGCAGACTGAAGTCTGAGGGGTACCTGCCCCAGGCACTACTCCAAGCAGTAGTTCCTCCCAGATTCTGCAGTGCCTCCCAGGCAATAAACTGAAGTTACAAACTATTCTGAGCAGGAGGACTAGTCCAGTGTGTAAAGCTGCCACTAGGCCAATGAACAAGCAATGATGATTGCTTGTTCAAGTTTGCCTAGAAGACTGGAGTAGTGAGACCTTGACAAGCTGAGCAGAGCTCTTTTAGTTGTGTTTGGCTCTGAAGCTTTTTTGAGTTGAAGGAGACAGGAGACAAAATGCGAGAAGATAGTGAAAAGATCCACTTGGAATGTAGTCAGTTCTTGAAAGGTAGAACTTATCTGTTCATTGTAAAAACCTCTTTTGGGTTTTAGAGAAAACGTTCCCATGTAAACCACTTGAATAAAGTCAATGGAACAATCCAATGGCCAGAAAGGCAGTATATAAATACCTGCTATGGGGGATGATGACTTCTTGTTGTTATTGTTGTTGTTGCTGTTATATTCTACAGTTCTATTTGAAAGCCAGGTCTATGAGCTTAGTTTCACTGCAGACTTTTATTTTTTTAATTTGTAGCCAATTTTTTTCTTCATGTGTGTCCTTATGCAGGTTTAAAAATCAAAATAATATTTTGAATTCTGTATCCACAAATCTTCCTCTTGTCAACACATAAAAAACAGTTTTCAAAAATTTGCAGATCTTGGCATGGGAGTATAGTATAGCATTCAACTAGTGAGTTTTATATAGTTCATTTTATGTCTGTTGGGTATGTTAGTATGTTAGCACTTTCTGTATTGCCATGGTGCTGTATAATGTGTGAAGATGTAACACCATCTAAATGTTTAAGTGCTTTGTTTTACAGTGCATTCCCAGTAAAGGTCATCATAAATTCATCTTCCATTGATGCAGCATTTGTTTTTGGCTTCTGAAGCACTTTATGGTGGGCTGGAATAGAATTTCCATTAAAATGTAAACAATGAATGGACAGGTATATGGAGCTGCTGCTGACCATTTGGCAGCATTTTCTTCTATTTGTGTGTGATTAGGTTGTTTGGGGGTGGAAGGAGAAGCTCTTAAGTTGAGAGATGGCTATAGTAAGCATTCTCCATTGTTCTTTGAACCAATTTTTCCATAACCAACAAGATTTTTTCACAATCCTTCTAAAAGATACTGTTGTGTGTACCTTTGATTTAAGAGCTATAAAAATGTAACATAGAAGGACAGCACACAAACTGTTTCCAGCAGAAAACTCTCATTCTCTCTGTATTTTAAATAAGTCAGATAGATTATACACTAACAAAGGTTACAGGATCTAGAACAGGGGTCTCCAAACTTTTAACTTCAGGGCTCCTGGACCTTTAAAAAGGAGGGAATTTCAATAGGTGCAGCTTCTCATCTCACAGGTCACAAACTGAAATCCCCTCTTCTACACACTTGTTAAAGGTCCAGGAGCTTTAGGTCCTGAAGTTAAAGTTTGGAGACCACTGATCTAGAATACTTGATGCCAGAGCAATCCCAAATGGAGTATGTGATATCAATTATAAGACTGTAGATCTAACATCAAGAAGTGATAAATCCAATAAATATAAAAGAAGCTCATTTAAAAATCAAGAATTAATTAAGACTGCTAACCTTAAACAAGAAGGAATAGTAGAACAACTACAGCAAAGGGTAGAGACAGCATTTCAACAACTCCCACCAGAGACAGAAAATTTGGAGGAGGAATGGATATAGAAACACCTTGCCTAGTGTCTATATGTCAAAGCATATAGAAACACCTTGCTTAGTGTCACAGGAGAAAAAGAAAAAAGGAATAAGGAGTAATATGATTAGGCATACATGGTGATGTGAAGAGGTTAAAGAAGCTAAAAAGATTTATATAAATGCTGGATTAAATCAAGGAAAGAAGATTACATAAACTACAGATTACAACAAAGAGATACTAACAGAATTATAAAAAAAGACCAGGAGAAACACATCTGGGAGTGTTTTCATAAAATATTAGAAGACAATGAAAGAACAGCTTGCAGGATGTTTTTTAAAGTAATCAAAAGTATACAGAAAAGATAATTATAAACCCACTTAAATCATTAACGATAAGAATGGAAGACCATTAACAGACCCATCAGAAGTTATAGGAAAATGGAGATTAAAGAACTCCTCAACTCTTTAGAACAATGATTTTCAACCACTGTAATATGGCACACTGTGCTATGGCTGGTCTGCAGGTGTGCTGTGGAATTTTGGGGAGAGTCATTTATTAGTAGGGCAATTTGGGGATTTGTGCTCCCTTTTAGCAGCACGGTGCGGCAAGACAATTTTAGCACCTTGTTAGTGTGCCAGGAGATGGAAAACATTGAAAAACTCTGATTTAAGAAGAACATTGTGAATATCACACAAAGGAAACATACAAGATCAAAAAGTAAAAACAATAGAACCAGAAGTATTGCCAGAAGTTCCAAGAGCAGTCACCTAAACATAAAGTACCAGGAATAGATGGATAACCAACAAAGAGAATATAAACAAAAAATAAGGAAAAATAAGGGGAGCAAGCGAGAATGCACACAATAACGAAACATCTTACTCTTGAGCTATGCAGGGAAAATGTATGTTAAGACAATAGAAATAATAAGAAAATAGAAACAAGGATGACGGCAATTATCAAATTGCAACTAGCAGAAGAACAGATGGTTTTCAGAAGTTGTCCAGCTGCAATTTTTACACGCAGACAGCAATCCTAGCCTCTAGTTAGGCCAGCATAAGCCTTGACATAAGTCCTGTGCTGCTGACCTGGGGGTGTCACAAAAGTGCTGTAAAGCACTTCTGCCCCACTCCTGGGGGGTTAAGCCATTGCATAGGCATACACCAACTTCCCCACGCTGTAATATATGCCATGTTAGTTAAGATGGTTCCTTTCTTTATAATTCCATGATATCAGGATGTTGACTGATTGATATCCTGTGACTGTTTATGTGCTGCAAGTGTGAAGACGTACACAGCAGAGTAGTTTATTATTAGCTGTATTTACAATTCAGAGTAGTTTAAGTCAATCTGGGTCATACACGTTAAATTAAGTCCTTATATCTAAATTATCTCAGAGCTTCTCTGAGATAATACAGAGCTTCACAGAGCTGAGCTCCAACTGCCATTTTTCTAACTGACAAACAGTTCTCCAACTGTCAAACCCAGCTGACAGATATTCAAATCTGAAAGTTCTAATCAGCCACAATTCACCTAGAACCAACTGCTAGGTTCAGAAATCTAACACATGATTTGGCCTATTACATTTTCCACCAAGCTAATAAAGTCAGCGGTTGAAGTTTTTTGTCTCCTTAGAGCAGTCTCAAGACAGCAGTTTCCCATCTCTTGACACAGTTACATCTATCATGGAAGCAGAAGGAACAGGGCAGGGCACAAGAGACGCACATGCCAAAATTGGTTGGTAAGCTTTATTATTTACCTCAGAAAACTTTGGTCACTACAGATTTCCAAAGTCTGTCTATATTTATATACCGCTGTTCAGCTAAAAAGTTCACAAAGCGACTTTCAAGAAAAGAAAATTAATAGCCAATTAATGGCTGTTGGGTCCTTGTCCCAATAGGGCTCACAAACTACACTGCAATAGAACACCAGCAGAAGCCATTAGAACAGACGTAGCTGGAGTGTGAAGGGACAGTTTTCTTTCCCTCTGCTAAATAAAAGAGGAACACCCACTTGAAAGAGAGCCTCTTGCTCAGTTAGCAGTAAGATAGAAACACTAGTGGCAATGTTATCTTGAAGAAGGTCCAAAAGTCCCATGCAACTAGAGATTTGAAGTGACACAAAGAGAGTGTAAAAACTTATTTAGGCTCAGGCCTTGGGGTTCCAAGGTTATGAATTGCTGGGCGGAAGAGTGAGGGGCTGTGATGGAGCAGTTTTTTAAGGCAGTGCACCTGAAAGTTGGATGATCTGCAGATCAGTTGCTCATGATTTGGGCAGCCTCACAATCTGGCCTGGCTCTTTTCTCCCCAAGTCTGGAAAGGATACTTTAAAACAGTTAACCCTTGCCTACTTACCATGTTCAATATCTGGCTTAGGCACGGCGATATTGATGCAGCATCCCTAGAGACTGGCACTCCAACTGGACAGCAAACTCTATGGTGAAGTTCTTGGTTTTGTGTCAGTTAATAACAGGGTTAAAGGAATAGTTTCTCTACTTTCTGTGTAGGAAACATTAACCCTGACACCAGTCATTTGGTAGCCAAAGATGGTATTTTTGCCCATAAGGACAATTGAATTCTAAACTGAACAAATTTAGATTGCATCACCTCACACCAAAGTCCTCCAACTTTACATCTTTCACCTAGTCTTCTGAATAGGATGAAAGCAGAACTAACTGATGCCATGCTGATACCCAGTGCTGGTGTTAGCAGACACCTTTTCATTGTAAAGGCAGTGGAACGGGTCTCAGTGCTTGAGACAGGCACCAGTCTACTTGGTATCATTTTCTTTTTTTAAAAAAAGCCAAATAGAGATTTTCTGGAATTCAAGTCATTAAAGTTCTTCATAGTCTACTACACAGTCCATATGAAGAATACAAATCAGTTGGCTTCCCTAGAGAAGGCAGTTTTCCCTCTGTTCCATATACTTTTCAGCAGCTGGCCTCCATATTCTGATTAGGAGGACCCTTGGGTTCTATCTCAGTTTTTATTGTATTGATAACACTTAAATTCAGTTTGGCATCATTCTCCAGGGTCTTCCCTAAGATCCTGGTGGCTTATTGGCACCAACAGGGGATCATTGTTGACCCCTGCCTGGATGACATCCTACTCAGAGCATCTTCGCTAATAATGTCCTTTCTGTAATTAAAACTCTGGAATTCCTTCAAAGAGTTTTTTTGTCTCTGCATAGTCCCTGGGTCACCTTTGGGTTCTCAGATCCTGTAAGACAATACCATTTCCAGGGTATTGTCTAAGGGATTCTAAAATTAGTCCCCAACATCAGCTCCTTGGATATGATGCAATTATCCAGGTGGTTTAAAATACTAATCTCTTTTCGGGACCTAGTCTCCTGGGTTCAACTTCACGCATGTTTGCTTCAGAATAGTCCTTTGTCTTTCAGTCACAAATCGAGAAAAAGGCTTCAGCACCTGGACAGAAAGATTGATTCTGGTGTAAAATAAGAGTACTCTCGCCTCCCTGTCCAAGATAAAACATATTTTGGAATTTCTGGGGGATGGGATGAAGGGTTAAGCACTGACACCATCCGGCGCCAAGTACCTAAACTTAATAGCATCCAAGGTCGGGGGAAGACTGGCACCAGGGGCATCACTAGGGTTTGCTTTGCCTGGTACAGGAGGCGAGTGTGTCACCCCCATACATTGGGTAGGGCAACAATGTGAATGGTAGGCATAGTTATGTGCCATTGCCCTGCCTCCACTGGTTTTTTTAGCCATACATTTTAATAGAATAAAGATATTTCAAAGTTTATTTATTTATTTAATCAATTTATATCCCGCCTTTCCTCCCCTCCAAGGGGGAGCCCAAGGCGGCTGACACCAGGGAATAAAACATCATTAAAATAGATCATAAATAAAGATTAAAACACCATTAAAATATAATTAAAATACAATTAAATTGAATAAAAACATGCAGATTAAAATATTTGTTAAAAACAGTAAGAACAATAAAAACAACTGTCCCCCCCACCTCTGCCCCATGTAAAATGCTTTTTTAAAATAGAAGGTTTTAAGGCTCCGCCTGAAGCTCTGTATTGAGGGAGCTTTTCTCAGTTCAAAGGGGAGGGAGTTCCAAAGTTGTTTGTTTCACTGCATTCTGCTGTAAATTATACATTCAAAGGTATATAATATGATGGGATAATTTCTACAAATCATGATTTTAGCCATTTAGGTCACAAGGTCTACCACCCCTTTCAAAGGTTCCCCCTTTCTAATGCTCAAGTGACGTCCCTGATTTGGACCATTTTGGAAGTCCTGTACTCTCCTGGAATGACCTTACACTCCAGCCAAGGCATGCCTGCTTACTCGCCAGTAAACATAGCTGTGCAGTTCACATCCATTTTCAATGAATTTTAATGCAATCATCAGGGAACTCCTTCTGGGATGATTTGTGGGGGCTGTGTTCATTGGATCAGGACAATTCTGGTGTCCATGGATTCCTCTCATCCTGCCCTTTCCAATGAATGATGGCACATTTGCCTACTCGCAAGTGAAGCCATGATATGGGTCACTTTCACTTTCCATAGAGTTCAATGCTTATTTTATTTTTTAGTTTTTTTGGCCATGTTTGATAGGAAGGTGCTATTTCAAAATGGATTTTTGCATTGGATTCTACTTTTCATTATGAACCCAACGTCTGATGCTCCATCATCAAGTTGCAATTTTTAGGTCCCCCAGGGTGCGTCCCCCCCTCGGGCATGTAACCTGTGCGGACTACATCACCTGCACCACCCTAGTGATGCCACTGGCTGGCACTAAACAGTTTACCCCCATGTTAAATGTTACTTTTCCAAGGGAGTTGCTCTTTATCATTTTGGTTATTTTTCAGAAGCTTTCATCAACTTTCCAGTTAGCCTCTGCCTGTTCTCTCCCTGGTTGCTGCCAGTAGCACTTTTCAGCAGGCAGAGAGTACAGGGCTCTTTTCATAGATTCCCCACGTGGAACCTTCACAGATTTCTCCATGTGGGACTTTGGATTAGTTTTATGAGCACTTATGATTAAACTATTTGCCTCATATGATTAAATCATTCATGAAGGCTCTGACCAATAAGACACTCTTTTGGTCGCAGTCCCTTCAGCTAAAAGAGTGTCAGAGTTGGTCTTTAATTCTACCAACTCTAATCTCTGTATTTGTCATGACGACAAGGTGGTTCTTAGACCTGATCATTCCTTTTTGCCCATAATTTGGTCACTCACAAGTCTCAGGAATCAGTTCTGCCTACATTATGTCATAGACCTAATAATTCTAAAGACAATGCCTGGCATTCCTTTGATGTGCACATGATACTTCAGTACTATAATAAAGTACTGCGTAACAAAAGATATGAAAGAAAGGTTGCACGAAAGATGTTAAAGGTCATACTGTTTCGGGGAATTTAGGTAGGTAAAATAGCATCAGTGACCTCCTGGCTGGCAAGGCAACTTGCCAGGGTCATTTACCTTTTACCTTACTTAATCCTAATGGTTAAAGTTGGCTATTCATAAGGCCTGTAAGACTGTTGGAAAGGATGCCACACATGGAATTATGGGACATTCTATCAGAGGAGCTCCCATCTCTGCAGCTCTTGTGGGGATAGCTTCCTTTGAAGCAATTTGTAAGACAGCTACTTGGACTACTTGCAAGTAGAAAGAGTGGAACATACAAGTGGAACATGCAACTTCTTTCAAGTTGAAAGAGTGGAACATGCATTGAATGAATGACTTTTGGGTATAATTGAAAGATGTTGAAAGAGTGGATTGTCAGAAAACATACTGTCAGAAAGCGGGGGATGCCTGTACTCAAAATGCCTGCAATAGAGCACTTGTATAGTTATCAACCCATTTAAAGCTCCTCTTCCAACTAGCAAATGGGAAAAGATATGTGCTAATAGCTAAATAGCAGCACTTTAAGAGCGCTTAAAGAAAAGTTCAAAAAAGTTAATCATGCTTCAATCCTATAAAAGTCAGTGAAACTGTCAGCATAATAGGATTGGAGTCTAAAATACATTTATTTTACATTGCACTCTTGTCATTACAATCACATGAAAGGTGGTGTGACAGAGGGAGCAGTCCCTTTTATACTTGTCTGAACTCCATGAGATTTAGTTCTAGTGAGCTCCTGTCCTTAGCCCGGCTCCTGCCAATGTAGCAGTTCAAAAGCATGCAAATGCAAGTAGATAAATGGTTATAACCTCAGCAGGAAGGTAACAGTGTTCTGTGTGCATGTCCACAGAGGCATCTTTGGACAACACTGGCTCTATGGCTCTAGAAACAGGATGAGCATCATACCCTAGAGTCAGTCACAACTAGAAGGGCTACCTGCAGGAGGACATCTTTACCTTTACTTTTTTCAGCATGACTAGGAACAGGACATTACTTAGGTTGCAACTTTATACACCTGAAAGAAATGGGATTTACAGTACTGAATATAATGGGACTTACTTCTGAGTAAATAAACATAGGATGGCATCATGAAGCAAATAACTGTATACCATCAATCTTTGATTTTACTGGACTGTTAATTATAACTACCACTAGCATCTTCTGATGCTACAGTCCTACAGTCATAGAAATTGTATTAAAATCTACTGGTATAGGGCAATTTAACTCTGACGAAAGAGGGGATGGTGCATTGGGGGGTTACAGAACCACCACTGCATGTTGGTGCATAGTGGTCCCCACCGTGCAATGATGCCCAGTAGGAATGCCCAGTGCTTGCTGCTGCCTGCCACTGCTCCCTGATACCCTTCAATGCCCAGTTCCTGTTGCTACCCAGTGGTCCCCATTTCTCACCAGTGCCCACTGCCTGCCACCCAGTGCTCAGCTGTGCCCAGGCCCACAAATATACCAAAATTTTACTTTGGCAACAGTGGGTAAATTTTACTAGTTTACATATAAGAGTGTATTAGAGATATTACAAGGCATGTCCATGGGCTGGATGGAGAGGTCTTGGTGTGGGATGCACTGAGGCTCACCGTGGGCTGCATCTGGCCTCCAGGCCAGAGTTTGGATCATCCCTGCTCTAGAAGGAGATAAAGGATCTAAGTCCAACCTTCTCTATTAGACCATACGGACTATAAAAGATAACACAAAAACAACCAGGCTTTTTTCTTCATGGAAGATTTTGGCTTCAAATGCTTGGGACATATGATCAATTTACTTAAATGAACTATCTGACTTGGGTTTCCCCTTGAGCCTTTTGGGGATGGCAACTTCACCCCTTTTCATTATCTGTCAGTAAGCATTCTCTTTGCTGCTGGGGAATCAATAGGGACTGTTTGTCATTATGTTTGGAAAAAGATCAACCCACTTCTGTGAAATCTTGGATCCAGAAGCATAGATTTAGAAGTCTATACACAGGCTACTATCTTTGTAAAGGTTTGCTCTGATTTCTGTTCAGATTTTTTTTTTAAAAAAAGAATAAAAATATTTTCTGGTTCAGCTAGAAAGCCATCACTAATTTGGCTCAGTTTTCCCCTTCTAGTAGCTTCTGCGGTCCATCTGTTGAAATGTGAAGCCAAAATGCTTTAGAGTTATGTTTTCATAGGGAATTCCCTGTTAATTAGTTATCTCTCACTGCCATGTGTAGCACACTGGTGATATCAGCTATTTTAAGTCCATAAAATGCAATCAGCTATTCAAAAACTTTTTTTCTCCCCAAGGACTCATTTATTTTTACGGGTAGAAACATGCTACACTTGAACCTTTTAAGTTACCAGATCTTTTAAGCTACCAGATCTGCCTGCAACACTGGACTCAATTTCCCTGTAACACTGCTGACATAAGGAGGGAGTGTAGCAAACAAAAGTTTGGTTTGAAATGTAATGTTTGGTGCAGCAATTCTCAAGCACTTTCCACGAGTGACATTTTTTGGTTTTCACTTCCCACATTTATAGCACAAATGGAATACCAGAATTAGCTAGAATGTATATTTATTTTTATAAATACAGTAATTCCCTTCAGCTATCATGCATTGACTATTGATTCACAATGCCCCATTGCTATATCTCCCTCAGCAGATGACTTTTATGAATGACATAAAAAAGCAGTTTGAGCCACTCATTCAGTTGTGTGTGTGAATAAGCTACGTATTTCTTGCTCCAGGTTTTGTATTTGGCCATTTCATGTTCCAGGCCTGGGTTAGTCTCAAACTGATAGCCTGTACCAATATTTATATTGAAGCATTCTAAAAACAAGTGGACAGTAGTCAGTGGTTTTCTTCAATGAAAGAAACTCTGGATGTTGTTACAACTATTCTACTTGTCTGCTTTTTTTAAGATTTCCTGACACACTATGCCACTTTCCTACCTCTTCATTTTTTTCTTTAGCTTCCTGTACCCATGGAAAAAGTTGCTTTTTAAGAGTTGAGTACCCTCTAAGATAGTGTATGATGCACTGTTGGGGACTGCAGCTAGAAATAGTAAAAAAAATGCTAACTTATCCTTCCCTGAGGCCAATACTTTGTTTGAGCAAAAGGCAAGGCCAGTCTGGCCATGAAGCAGGCTGATGTAATTTGCATCAGCACTGGATGAATTGGGGGGGGGGGGGGAGGAGGAGATATCCTACACCCTGATCTTATTGCTTCTTGTCTTCAGTGTACAGTAAATGAGAATTATATTGAACTGCATCCTGCTTGCTAAAAAGAAGTGGAAGGTGGATCATCTTCTACCTTGTTGTGCTCCCTCACAGTTTTCCCAAACCTGCAAGTCCTACAGTTCCTGTTTTATTGACTGGAACTGTGCAAACAAAGGAGCTCCTTCAATCAATCAATCAATCAATCAACCTTTATTGACATAAAGTTCCTTTACTTATGCAGCCCTTTAAAATACTGATGTCTGAAGGTGTGCCTTCATTTGAATGGTCTCAATAAAACAAGAAGTTTACTTTTTCTGGTTTATGAAAATCCTGCAAATGAGCATGGTAGGGGAGATGTTTTTAGTGTGCTGCAGTATAGGTAGCAGTAAAGGACCCAGGGCAGCATCAGTTACTTCCCTCCATTAGGTAATTACTATCCAAACTGACCACAAGGCAGCCCAACCCTAACAGGCAGGCCCATCGACCTGCGCTGTAACTAGAGCAAGATTCACGTGGTTAGTGACTCAGCCAGGGACAAGGGAATCACTTACCTTCAACCTGGAGAGAGCTGTTAGAGTTCCAGTAAAGCTACTTGGATTTGTGCCACCCCATAAGTTCAAATAGCCTGAGACTGCCCTCGGTGGTCCAGAAATGGGGTTAGGATCCAGAACTCCCTACCTGCTTTCAGGAACACACTTTCCAAACTCCCCATGTGTAGAATGCCTCTCTCCTGCCTTCTTCCCACACTCCTCATCCCCCCCCCCCCACAGATTCCTACATCAGTCAAACTCAATGAATGTAACTCTAACTGCCCAGCTCCTATGGTGGTACTGAGAGCCAGTGCACAGCGTGCAGGCCAATTTCTCTTTGCACCTCACCTATTCCCTCAGCTCAGTTATACATGGTTACCTTAAAGCATCATATTCAAACACTGACTAGACTGATGCTGTAGTGAGAAACACATGTTTAGGTGATGATCTGAAAGGATAATCTACCTCATAATTTAATCTGAACAGGAAGAAGATTATGCCAGGAACATCACATTTTATTGTCAAGACAGTGTAAAATATCTGGCAACCACATAGGAATATTACAATTTAAACAAATCAATCCTGATTCTATTTTTTTCCTTTCTGTGGTTAAAACATTTTCTTTTTTTAAACATCCAAATAAAAATAACTATCACCAGTAGGGGGAATAGATGTATAAAAAAACAAACTCAAATTTTTTTTATGATATGAAAATGATTTGAATGGCATTAGGCAGTACATCTAAAATTCTTAGAGCACAATGGATTTACCACATATTTTCATATGAAGAAAATGTCAAGTGGGAGTGTGTATATCTGAATTTAGATTTTCAGAAGCACTTGTAGCAGTAATTCACCCTACCCTGTCTCTACCATGCCATACTGCAGTCTATGGCTTTTGTAGGAAGTGTGGGGTAATTGCCACTCTTCCCTAATGTTTCATTCCTAAAACAATGAAACAGAGAAAATTATGAGTAGGAAAATGAAATCATTATAATTTTGTCATGATTGTATATTCCCTTTCCCATCTTCACTTTTAAAAAATGTCAAAGCTGGTTCTAGATTTGCATTGTAGATTTGGGCTTACAGTATATGGACAGCTGGAATGTAACATTCTGATCTACAGCATTTTGCTATTTAGCAGGGGTCTCTAAAGTTTTGGTCAAAGCAGGGTGACCATATAGAATGGAGAACAGAGTACCTGTACCTTTAACTATTTCATAGAAGAGGGAATTTAGGCAGGTTTCGCTCAACATGGTAGGGTTTAAAAATTCCTAATGTCTAACTTCTCTTGTCTATGCAATGGTTAAAATTACAGGCACTCTGTCCTCCATTCAATATGGTCACCCTGGACCAAAGGGCCACATCAAATATCAGGCACAGTGTCCAGATAAAATAATATCATGATTGATGTCATTATGAGGAAAGCATTCAAGGGCAGACGTGGGGTACAGTATAACATAAACAACTTCCTGACCAATCTGAAGTTTGCAGATGATACTGCTATATTCACTGTCACAGATGCAGAGGCCACCAACATCCTTTACCACATCACATGCATTGCCCAATCCTATGGTCTAAGAATCCATGCAGAATCCAATACTACAGCCTAAGAATCCATGCAGAGGACCACCAAAGGGCCACCAGGCAAGAAACACCAGCCCTGGAGGGTGAGCATTTGGGCCCTGGACTTACTCTGCTGCCTTGCCACTCTGATCTGTTGGAGGGGTGTTTGTGCTGGGCCAAAATGAGCGGTGGCTCAGTTTGGTGCTGAATCACTGTCTCCAACAGCAATTTTGGGCTATCCCTCTTTCATCAGGTTGTCGCAAGTGGTAAGGCACTGTGCCTGTTAACCAGCAGGCCAGGGTTCAAGGGTTGGCCCCACAAGACAGGGTGAGCTCCTGTCCTTAGCCCAGCTCTGCGACGCCAGCTGGATCCAATCGTATCGGTTCTGCCTTTCCATTGGACTAATTCAGTGGCGTGGAGAGGGGGGGATTTGCTGCTTTGGTAACAGCCTATCCTCCATAACAATCTAACCCAGGCTTTCGTGCTTCGCATGCAGCGTATGCAGCGCTGAGCACGATACCATAGTCTTTCAAGACTGATGGAGGCCTGCTTATTTTTAAGTGAAAGAAACCTTAAGATTCTTTCACTTAAAAAAGAAGCTTTTGCTTTTCATCAAAACTCCAGGAACATTTAAACTTAACGGGCTCAGAACTTCACACATATTGAGTCCATACCTTTGTGATTCCTAGTTCCTTGGATAGGAACCAAATTACAATAGAGCCAATTCCAAACACCAGGCAACTGTGATATACAATATAACATCATCATCATCATCATCATCATCATCATCATTCTCCAAACAGACAGAGGAAGTGAGGCTGGCAGTGATGTCCAAGGTATTTGCCCCAATTTTTCCTCTAAATTCACCATTGTGTGGCAGGGTACCATTCCCAAAACCCCCACGGTAACCAAAATCTGTGGATTATTAAATATATAAAAAACATGTCCAGAGGGTGTTTTGAGAGATGGGAAGACAATCTAGCCTCTCCAATATTCATTTTGGGCAAAAACCTGTGACTGGGTTTTTCAGGGAAACTAAAAGTGATGTTATACACCCTTATAAGGCATTCTGAGGCCTGAGTTCAGTGATTTTCAACCAGTGTGCTCTGGCACACTGGTATGCCGCAGATAGTCCTCAGGTGTGCCATGGGAATTTGGGAATTGACATTTATTAATAGGAAAATTGGGGGATTTGAACAGTCTGGTGTGCCTTGTCATTGGTAAAAACAACTGATGGTGTGCCTTGACAGTTTCAGTGCCTTGTTAAGTGTGCCATGAAATGAAAAAGGATGAAAATCACTGCATTAGGAAATCTCAGAATGTTTCCCCAGGCATCAGAATGCCTTATAAGTAGAGGCAGTCCAAAATGGTTTTATTTTTCATGGATTGCAGTATTATCCTAAAAGGGGGAACATTTAATCAATTTTAAAGCATTTTTATTCAGTGTAATTACTGTCATAAAGGCAGACTATATGTGTGTTTTATGGCTGTAGCTGACAGAAGACATAGCCACAAGAATAAAACAGGTGTTTAAAACACACACATACAAAATTTAGTCAACTCCTTGAATTAAACTCACAGGATCAATTTAAGATTTGCATGCTATTTGTATGAACAACTACAATGATCCTAATGTTGCCAAACATAAATTAAAACATTGCCAGATTAAAACAGTGAGAAGACAGAACCGAACATGAACACTGAAGTTTTAAAGTGCACGGAAAAAAACACTAACGTAGGAAGGAAGCATTAAATGCAATGAGTAAATGCATAGGTACACTTTCCATAGAATTTGCTACAGTTATCAGCTTGGCAGGGGGAACTTCCTTCTAATTTTTGCAGCCTTTACTCATTGGGGCAAAACTGGTTGTGTTGTATACCTCTTGGCCTGCCTTTTCCAGTGGATCAAGGCATAGTTGCCTACTCATGAAGTAGTGCACACTTCTTTGGCTCAGTTTCACTAAAGAGTCTAAAGAGTTTCATGCATTTTGGGGGGCAGCTTCTGAGCTCCAACAAAGCTCCAAAGAAGGGATTTTGAAACAGTCAGCAGAAACATTTGGGACAATTCGTAGAGTCTTCAGCCACTTTAACAGGTATAGTAAAACCTTAAATTGAGAGTAACCTGGATTGAGAGTGTTTTGCAAAACAAGAAGACATTTCTAATAAATTTTAACTTTATATACAAGTGGTGTCTTGATAAACAAGTGAAAAATAGTCCTGGCAGGGATTTGGTTTCGGTGTTCCACCAATACCTGCTCAGCCTTTCCTAAGAGACCACCCTATGTACCATATGTCTACTCTGAAGTAAGCCTCTTAATGGAGCTCACTCCTATGTAAGGGGAATAAATAGAAAGGAGCCTGAAATAGCTAGCCTTCCATGTTTACTCTAAAGAAAACCCTATTATAATCAGTGGGGCTCACTCCTGTGCAAGGGGGGCAGATTGCAGCCTGAGAAACCTGAGAGACTGTGCAAGTTAATTTGTTTTATTTTTCTTTATATTTTGTATTTTCTTTATTATTTTGTATTATATGACAGTACTGTAATCAATTTTATATGAATATTTTTGGGTGGTACAATTAATCATCTGAGTTTCCATTATTTCTTATGGGAAAATTTGCTTTGATATACAAGCATTTTGGATTACAAGCATGCTTCCGGGACGAATTATGCTCATAAAGCAAGTTACCACTGTATATGGTTGAGCTTGTGAACATTGCTGACAAGATATATCTACATAAACCCAGAAATGGAAAGATGAATGTTTCCTTAACTCAGTCAAGGAAAGAGGAAGCTTTCCTTAACTCAGTGGGGAGGGAGTTCCACAAGGTGTGTACCACCACCGAGAAGGTACTGTTTCTGGCCACCATCCCTCTTACTTCTTTCAGTGGCAGAACAACATACAGGGCCCCCTCTGATGACATTCATTCATTCATTCATTCATTCATTCATTCATTCATTTAATATCCCGCCTTTCCTCCCATGCAAGAGGGAGCTCAAGGCAGCCAACATCAGGAAAACAATAAAACACCATTAAAATAGATCATAAATACAAATTAAAACACAGTTAAAATACAATTAAAATACAATTAGATTGAATAAAAAACTGAGAACAATTAAAACATGCAGACTAAAAAACATTTGTTAAAAACAATACACCAACAGAATCCCAGATTTTATGGAAGAAGGTGGTCTCTTAAATAGGCTGATCCCAGGCCGTTTAGAGCTTTATAAATAATTGGAATTTAATTGTGTCTGGAAACAAATGGGCAGCCAGTGTAATTGCTGGGTCAAACCACCAGCCTCCAGAAACTACATGAGCTGCCACATTCTGCAGTAGTTGTAACTTCCAGACAGTCTTCAAGAACAGCCCCACATAGAGCACACTGCAATAGTCTAATCTTGATGTCACCACAGCATGGACAACTGTGGCCAGATCCGACTGAGGCAGGTATGGCCACAGCTGAAGCTGGGCAAGGGCGCTCCTGGCCACAGCCAACACCTGGGCATCCAGGAGCAACTGCAAATCCAGGATAATCTCCAAGCTGTGAACCTGCTCTTTCAAGGGGAGTGACACCACTTTCAGAGTAGCATTGAGGATTTCTGAACCAGGAGGACCTCTTGTCAGGATTTAATTTCAGCTTGTTTGCCCTCATCCAGATCCCAACAGTCTCCAGGCATAGGATGACCAGATTATTCCTGAATCCCAGGGCCAAAATTCCTGAACCCCAGGGACAAAATTCCTAATCCCAAGCCAAAATTCCTACCTGCTTAAAAAAATTGCCAAAAAATGTATTTTTTGTTTTTGTTTTTCAGTGTTTTGACCATAACTTTTGATAGGAAGGAGATATCTTCAAACTGATTTTTGCATTGGATTCTGCTCTTCAATACGAATCCAACAACATATGGCATGATGGGGTACTGTGCACTATCACAAAGTTTCAAAATGAAGCCAAAATGTAGGACAATTAAGTCAAAATGTAGGACACCTGGACAGGAGGCTAAAAATCTGGACAAATCCGGGTTTTTCTGGTCATATGGTCACCCTGTCTGTGCTCCAAGACAGAGACAGCCTCCCTGGTATTCAGTGGAAAGGAGAGATAGAGCTGAGTATCATCAGCATGCTGGTGACACCCGGATGACCTCTCCCAGCAGTTTCATGTAGATGTTGAACAACATGGGAAACAATACAGAACACTTTGGCACTCCCTCACTCCAAGGGCCAAGGTGCCAAACAGGAGTTCCCCAAAACCACCATCTGGGATCAGCTGGTCAAGAAAGAGCATAACCACATTAAAACAGTGCCCCCAAGCCCCAACTCTGTCAACTGACCCAGAAGGACACTATGGCTGATGGTGTCAAAAGCTACTGAGAGGTCCAAGAGGACTAGGAAGGATGCATTCCCTCCATCCAGTCCTCTGAGTAGGTCATCCACCAAGGTGACCAAGGCAATCTCTGTCCCAAAGCCATGCCTAAAGCCAGATTGGAAAGGATCAAGTTAATCTGCTTCTTCCAGGAACTTCTGGAACTGAGACACCACCACATGCTTGATCACCTTTCCCAGAAAAGGGAGGTCTGACTATACTCAATAGTTGTCGAATACAGAAGGGCCCAAAGAGGACTTTTCAGGAGGGGGTGGGAAATTCTGCTTGCTTTAATGCGGAAGGCTTCACTCCCTCTCTTAAAGATGAATTTGGCCCTCTCTGTCCTCAGGGCCAGTCCCTCCCAGGCAGATCTAATTAGCCATGCTGTGCATAGATCCAATGGACAGGCCAATGGTCTTACATTCCAAAGGATCCTGTTCACACCCTGAGGTTCTACAAGCTGAAAAGAATCCGATAAGTTGGAACTGATAGGTGGAATGGTGACATCATTAGACATTGTTAACGGGAAGTCCAAGTCATGGCAAATCCAAGCAATCTTATCTGCAAAGTTCTTGGCAAACATATTGCAGTGGGCCTATGTGTGCTCCTCACAGTCAGCTGGTGGGGTTTGATGGAGAAGACCCTGCACAACATGGCAAAGCTCCACCTGCCAGCTCTGTGCAGATGCAATGGAGGCAGAGAAAAAGGAGTGTTTTACTGCATCATTGCCACAAAATAGGCCCTATAGTGGGACCATACCTGGGCTCGATGGATTCATCATGTATTTCTCCACCATTGCATAAGACATCTACCTTGCCACTCAATCATTCGAAGCTCCTCAGTACACCAAAGAGCCACTGTGACTCTACTAGCAAGGAGACACTGTTCAGAAGTGATCTCATATAAGGCCCTGCTTATCTCGTTGTTCCAGAGATCAACCGGAGCCTTGGGCAAATCACCAGCCTTAGCAGCAGGAAAATCCCTCAAAGCCCTCAGAAAACCATTTGGATCCATTAGTTTCCAGGGTGGACCATGCAATGCGGTCCTCTGCCTAGGTAGGAAACCACAATAAGTCTAAATCTTACCAGCATTTAGACTTAACGTGTTCTTATGTTCTTATTAGAGTTGGGGAGGCTGAGATTTCTGAGATCTTCCCCAACCACTCCTTAATAATTTTAAGAAAGTACTGGTTTGAAAAATGAAGTTTTTAAATTGAATAATACCGAGAGAGATGGAATAACTTCAGTTGACCTATCATTGCCCTTCTAAAAAGGCCCAAACAAATGTATCAGTACCTCCTTGGAAAATGAGCTGTTACTGTCAAGGCCAGGAATTAACATGGACTAGAGGAGTCAAATGCCTTCTGCATATTCAACTGGAGCAGAGATTTTCAATCTTTTTTGTCTCATGGCACACAACAGTATTTTTTTCTGGGGGGAAAAGAACTGGTACTCAGCACAGAACATCTCCATATGACTACCGGTAATTATTCATTAGCTGCGGGGGCAGATGGAAAAAAGTGCCAGAACTGGGTACCCATGAGTACCCCCAGAATAAAAAGCCCTGCGTAAAACTGACATTTTTTGGACATTTGACAAGGCACACCATGCTGTTGATTGGGGTCTTATATCCCCAATGCCCTCTCCCCCAAATTTCCACAGCACACATGTTGACCATTCACAGCATAACAGTGTGCCATGGTACAGTGGTTGAAAATGGCTGTTGTAAGACCTCCTAAAAGCCTTAGAAGACATAGGGTCCAGGAGGGCTGTGTGCGGCCTTCGTGGTTGTCAGAATGCCCTCTGGAGGTGACCAAAGCACTGTTCAGGTCTCTTTTGGAGGATCTATGCTGGTTGATCCCTGTAGTTATGACCCATGATTAGTTAAATCTGCAGGTCCCATTA
>JAREYC010000002.1:205805000-205967500 GCA_030015325.1 Cryptoblepharus egeriae
GGAAGTGACCAATAGTTCAACTTAGGGCTCTTGGATCTTTAACAGTTGTGTAGAGGAGGGAATTTCAGCAGGTCATGACAGGCTGCACCTGCTGAAATTCCCTCCTCTATACAATTGTTAAAGGTCCAGGAACCATAAAGTTGAAAAGCTGGCCATCCCTGTTATAGAATACGTTATTAAATATTCTTTTGAACTACCAGCACTAAGTAAATGGTAGGTTTGTAAATTATAGGATGATTGCAGCCATTACTTACTTTCAATAAAATGATTTGATTGAACTCAACCTTAATTCTATCTGTGTTCTTTAAAAGTTGTTTTATACGGGGATAGATAATCAGTAACATCATATATTGGTAATTCTTGAGGTTAGTCAAAACAACTATTTTATTTTCAAGACTCCGGTTGGGAAGTGCCAATAGCTTGGAAATAGCTTGATTGGCTCATATATAGATCTGTATAAAAGAAGGTGGGCTATAAGATCAATATGATTTAGTGAACAGTTATTTGTCACTCTCCTATCAACATTAATTTAATGCCCAATAGACTCCAGTGTTTTTGCAGACAACATTGAAACCTTGAAGTCTATCAAAATTGAGTAATTTACCTTTGTACTTACAATCCCCTCCTCAAAATAAAAATACATTAGACCACTACACACAAAGAAAGCCCTTCTTTGCATATCACACTAGAAGTTGAAACAAAGTGGTTGCATTGTTCTGTTCCTATAATACACAAAATGTGTGTGAGCATAGCCTGTTTCTACAAACAGTTATGGAAGTAAAGAACCTTTAAGAATTTTATGTACATCTGTGAAAATTTATGAATTTTTAGCTGGTGCTTTATTTGTTCTTCACAAATGTTATTTGTGTTATCTGACTACTGTTATTAAGAATATTCATAGAATCATAGAGTTCGAAGGGACCTAAGATGTCACCTTGTCCAGCTCCCTGGTCTGGCAGGAAATCCACTAGGAAATCCTTCTAGAGCAGGGGTCTCCAAACCCCAGTCAGGGGGCCAGATGTGGCCCTTGGCGGGCCTCAATATGGCCTCTGGTAAGACCACTATATCCGACCCTTGGACAAGCCTTTTAATCCACTCCAAAACAGTCTTATATGTAAATGTATTCAAATTTGAAAGTGTAAATTAATCTTCTGGCCCCAACACACTGTGAGAGAGATGATGTGGCCCTCCTGCCGAAAATTTTGTAGGCCCCTGTCCTAGAGCATCTCCAGTAGGTGCTTGTTAAGCATCTGCTTGAAGTTCTCCAGAGAGAAAGAGTCCAACACTTTCCTCAGCAACCTGTCTCACTGTTGAACTGCTCTTATGGTCAGGAATCTTTTCTTGATATCCAGTTGGAATCTCTTTTGTTGCAGTTTTTACACATTGGTTTTAATTCTGCTTTCAGAGGCAGTTGAAAATAAATTTGTCCCTTATTATCTACATAAAATGTTTTGACCATTGTGTTAGTTTGTCTACATGTTTCCTGTCAAACAGACTGAGGGTTCTACTCCCTTGTGTCTTTGGGGCAGAGAAGGCTGAGAGTTCTATTTTCATGTGCTTCTGGAACATAGGGAGGATAGGAGTGTTGAATAACAGGCCAGGGTTGATAAAAGGGAGGCAACTGAGAAGAGTCATTGAGGAAAGAGGTGGAAATAGGGCTGTAGCAAGTGGGTGAGCTAATTTGTTACCACAGGAAAGATTTCAGGAAGATATAGGGAATGCAGGGAATGGTTTTTCACTGATGAATATTGTTATATAGTATTGCCATGATTCTCAATCTGGGGAGTTGTGAAAATCTGGGTGCCACTATCTTGGAATCTGGCACAGGGCACCGCCATCTTTGAATGAGGCACTCAAGCAGCTTTCCTGGGAGTAAGCCCCATTGAACCCAATGGAACTTACTTCTGCGTAGACATGAATAGGATTGCACTATTAGTCTCCAACACAATGGGACTTATTTCTGACTTACTTGGAGGACCTCTTGCATCACAGTGATGGCACTTCCTGTTCTGGCCATCAATTCCAGGGGGAAACCTGACAGATTGTCATTCTCGGAAAGGGGTCCCAGGCTAAAATGCTCTAGTACAACTGCAGTATTTTATCTCCGTTGAGGACTGTTAGTCTTTCATATGACAACCCTTTAGGTATTTGAAGAGAGCTATTGTATCCCCTCTCAGCCTTTTCTTCTCAAGGCTGAACATACAAAATTTCCTAACCCTACAATCCAGAGTAACTACGGGAGAACGTAAGAGACATTACATGTACCCGTAGTTACTGCACTATCTAGTGAAAACCTATGGGAAATTCATATTGCAATCCAGAGCAAATCCAGAGCAAATCCAGTGTTCTTACACTGGAGCAATGACTCTCGTAGTTACTCTGGATTGTGCCCTTAGCCTTTCTAAACAGGATTTGTCCTCCATCCTTCTGATCACCTTCATTGTTCTCTGAATCCACTCCAGTTTAGCTGCATTAGTGAGGTACCCAGAATTGGATACAGTACTCCAGGTAAAGTCTAATCAAGGCAGAATAAAGCAGAACCATTACTTCTCTTGACTGAGAAGCTTTGGTTCTCCTAATGCAGACTAAAATTGCATTTGACTTACTTGCAGCAGCATAACTCTACTGACTCATGTTCATCTTGTGATCTACTATGACTCCAAGATTCTGCTCACATGTTGTGCTACCAAGCTAAGTTTCTCATATTTTATACTTTCTTCTTTGGTTATTTTTGCCTAACTCTAGAAAATTTATCCATGTTAAACTTCATCTTGTTCATTTCAACCCAGTGTTCTATTTTGTTGAGGTCTTCTTGTAGGCTTTTTCTGTCTTACTGAAGTCAAGATATATTAAAGTCACAGCATTATTACAGTCCAGTGAAGCTAGTAACCCTGAAAAAAAAAGATTTTTCTAGCAAGATTTATTTTTGACAAATCTATGCTGGGTTCTACCGATCACTGATAGTGCAATCCTAACTTGGTACAGGTAGGAACAACGCCTCCCCTGTCTTCCTGGGCTTCTCAGAGATAAATAACAGAGGCTTTCAAGTAAATCTGCAAGTTCCTTTAGTATTCTATATTTATATACTATTTTTCAATAAGAAAGTTCAGAAAGTAGTTTAAAGGAAAAAACTGAATAATTACCATATTTAATCAAATATAATACTCACTTTTTTCAGCCAAATTCAGTCTCCAAAACCAGGATGCTCCAAAACCATTAGATTCAATGTTAATTAGAACTGAGTATAATGGTGCCTCACATAAACAGCTTAATTCGTTCCGGAGGCATGCTCTTTAAGTGAAACGCTCTTTAAGTGAAGCAGATTTTTCCATAGGAAATAATGGAAACTCAGACAATTGGTTCCACAACCCAAAAAATATTCATATAAAAATATTAACTGGATGTAAAAATGATGACAAGTGAATTCAAAACATGCATTCAATGTGCATGATCCTATGAAGTCTGCTGCAATCCTAAGGACACTTTCCTGGAAGTAAGCCCCATTTAACACAATGGGCTTACTTCTGAGTAGACATAGTTAGGAGACTGCAATCAAAGATAGTTTCCTGGGAGGCTTACCTGGGCTACTGCTAGAAGTTCAAGGTGATCGGTGGGGGCACTTGGGGGCAGTTGGGGCAGCTGCCTCTGGCACTTTCAGGCAACTTCCCCCAAGTTGGGAATAGTTAGAGGCAGCAGCGCTGGCTGGCAGCCCTTTAAAAGAGCCTCCATGCGGAGCGTCAGGGCTGCATAGCACACATGCCCACAGCGCGCTTGCTTGTGCAATACTTGTGCAAAGGTCAAAATGTTGCCTTGGAAGTGATGTCACAACTGGAAGGGATGTCATCCACAAGTATTTTTTAGAAAGAAAATTGGGGGAAAAAACCTGCCTCCTCCTTAGCAGTTATTACTCATTTGCTCTGCTAGTGGCATAGCTAAAGCACCTATTTGCTATTTGGAGTCAAAGAAGATTTTGTGTCCATCCGTCCGTCCATGAAAACAAAATCAAATCTAAGTAAAAAAATGAAAATTGTGTCTATGAAAATAATTAGCTATAGACCAGTATAGATTCTTGGCATAATTGTCCCCCTTGAAACAATTGTGTGTCCTCCACTTCTTCAATCCTGACTACAACCCTTTACCTGGGTAAGAGATACATTTTCAAGTGGGTGCTCTTATTCTGTTTAGCAGGGGAAGAGTAATTAGCCCTCCTCTTCCCAACAGTATCCATTGGAAGGGTAAGAGGCTGACAGGTATGTGAAAAATGCTAGGAATGGTAGACTGCTGGCTCAAAGGGGGCCAACACCCATACTGGTCCCCCTAGCTACAGCTCTGCCCAGTAAACAGGGGCAAATATATATGCTAATCATATTATGATAATTGTATTAAGCAGTTACACTGATACAAAAGATTTATGGTGGATATTACAAAGTCATGAATTTAGAAAAAAAATTATCATGTACTGTAGGTGTCAATAGAGTGGGGTAGTATCAGTTTTATTTTTTGTCATTTACATATTTTTAAGGGTGCAGTCCAAAGCACTCTTTCAGTGTAAGTCCCTTGCATTGGGCAAAAAAAGTCACAAAAATGAAGAAAAAGCACTTTTTCATAGGAGATAGGCCAGGATATGCTCCAGGCTCCCTAAGCCATTGTGAGCACTAGGGAGAGGTAAGTACCAGTAAGTGCTGGCTGATTTCACATTTTAGGGTGGTTTGGCCAGGTGGGGAAGAGTATGGGATGCTGGGATTGTTCTGGGCAGGGTGGATTTGATTTAAATCATGATTTAAATCATGATTTAAATCACTAGTAAAAAGGCTTGATTTAAATCAACTTGATTTAAATCATAATTTTAAGAGAGCAACTGTCATCTCTGTCCCACTGTAGCTCCTCCTCTGACCTGCTGTTGAGTCACCGACAGTACCATTCACTTTAACAGAATGGCTGGTGATGCAGCTGTGACACAACAAGTTGAGGGACATGGCGGGCAGTAGGAGATTGGATGCCTGATAACAGGCGCTGCCATGATGGATCTGAAATGGCAGGTGTTCTTTAAACGTAAGGGCTCATTGTTGCTGGTGGTAAGAATCTTTAATATTATGATTGTAAACAAAATTGAAGGTTTCCTATTTAGAATAATAAGCTGTGAGGTTAGTAAAACAGTGATATTAGACCAATTTTAGGTTAATAGGCAGGGTAACCATATGACCGGAAATTTCTGGATTTTTCCTCTTTTTTAGTCTCCTGTCCAGATGTCCTCCAAAACGGTTTCATTGTACTCCATTTTGGTTTCATTTTGGAACTTTGCAATGGTGTGCAATACCCCATCATGTCATATGTTGCTGGATTTGTATTGAAGAGGAATCCGATGCAAAAATCTGTTTTGAAATATCTTCTTCCTATCAAAAGTTATGGCCAAAAAATAAAAAAATATACATTGAGTTCTATGGGAAAAAGAAAGTGCCAAATATTGAGGCTTGACTAGTGAGTAAGCAAACATGCCATTGCCTGCAGGAAAGGCCAGGTTGAGAGGAATCCAAGACCTTGTCCTCCTTTTGAGATTTGGGCATCTGGTCACCCTGTTAATAGGTTAATCATACATAGTTGGATAACTACTCAAATTCTTTTATTTAATTAAAACAATTACATTATATTACATATAGTGCAATCCTAACCATGTCTACTCAGAAGTAAGTAGTATTGTTTTCAGTGGGCCTACTCCAAGGAAAGTGTGTTTAGGATTGCAGCCATATTCTTGTATTTGCATCAATATATAGTAACTGAAGTGCAAAAACAAAATATCTTTTGTACTACATACCTGAGCTCCATTTCATGTTGAATAAGCTAAATTATTAGTGTATCTTAAACAGAAAAGTATCTTTAGATATATTTTTCTCCAAAAGCATTTTATTAAAATAAATTTGATAAAAATAAAAAAATCTGATTTTTTGATTTTTTAAAAATCATCAATTGTTATCCATCCTTGTTCTGGGCCAGTTATGGTTTGCACAGATTTGTGCAGCCAATTTCAGTGATTCAGACTGGAGTAAAGCCTTTGGGTCTTACCCAGTGCGTAAGAGAATCTGTTTCTCCTTGCCTTGTGGTAGTGCAGCTGCATCCCCAAAGCTGTGTTGGATACAGTGCAGGCATGCTAGCCTGGTAGAACAGGGGTCTTACAAACACATTTATTTCAGTTTGAACCCATGGAACTAGGGTTGCAAATTTAGCCAGGGATTCCCAGGGCAGTTAAGCTGATGTGCTTCATGTTAACACACCTTCAAGAACCAATAACTAAATGCTTAGGATTGATCATGTTAAGTTTTGTACCCTATCTCCAGTGGTGGGCTCTAGCAGGTACGCACCTACTCTATAGAATCGGTTCTTAACAAGAGATAGGACATATAAAGTTTAAAAATAGCCATTTAAAAGTGGCTGCCAGACGGGCAGCGAACCGGTTATTAAATTTTTTGAAGCCCATCACTGCCTATCACGGTAACAAAGCAATCCAATGTTGAGATATGATAGCACACAGCTTTTTCATTTTGATGTTACTTTACTGACTTACAACAGGACTTGGCTAATTTAATTGCAAGTACTTCTGCTTTCTTGTCTTGTGATGCAAGCTATTCATTTGTTGCTATGCGCAGGACAAATTCTGGATGGCCAAAGTGGAAGTCTGTCTTGTGCCACACTTTGAGCCATGCCACTGATACACAGAAAATTGGCATTGTCAGACTTTACTCTTGGAACTCACCCATCTTCATCAGTGGTGTGGGCTTGAACGCACAAACAAGATGGAAAGAAGGGAAAGGAGCCAAACAAAAAGGAGAAAAGGTAATGTAATAAAAGAAAAGTACCAAATCCCCTTTTCCTTTTCAAAAGAAAATGTAAGCAGATGCATTGATTTTGTTTTTTATTTCATCATTCCTTCTCTTCCTCTCCCATTCTTCTTTGGAGATGATTGGTCTGTTCTGCATTAAAAGATATTATCAGTCTAAAAAAACAAATGTGATCTTATACTAACTAATATCTGCTCAAACGTACCTGACTGCATTGGAAATGTTGCAGTAGATTGGTATAGCAGAGAATAATGAACCGCTGCACCCCATTGAAATGTAATTACACAGCACTCTTGTTCTTAAACCTATAAGGTGAAAGAAAGATGAATAGTGAAAGTAAAAACCGCTGACCCTTCAAAGTTTAATTTACGTTATGCATTCCCTCGCCCTTCTGATAGGTTTTAGAAAGGTCATAATTTAGGGTATTTTGCAGTTGATAAATGATCTGTATGTTTGTGTTCACACGCACCGATTGATTTGTTATAGCCAAAATATTTTTTCTATAACAACCTGCAGGTCTTTAAGTAGGCAAACAGTAGACAAATGGGAATCCAAGTGGGAGTTGAAACAAAATTTGATCCTCTTCAGTGAGGGGGGAAAAGGAGCATAGGACACCAATTTAAGAAGGAGTGGGTTCATTGAAGTGGGCTAATTTCCTAAGGGCACTCCTTTGCCCTCACGTAAGTATGCAGCCTTTGGTACTATTCCAGCATATCACTATGGCTTTGCATTGGCCAGTGCCAAAAAGTCTTTGCAACTTGGAGAGCTCCCTAGGTGGCAAAGGGTTGTTGGGGCAATTTTCCCGCCTTTCTAGCCTTGGATGAGTCTCCTTGTTTCCGGGCCCAGTTGATGCATTATGCATCAGGGCTGCCTGCAACTGACAGCCCCTCAGCCAGCGTCTACTTGAAAAGCAATGGTGCTAATCAAAGTCGACACATTTGAATGTCCAGACACACACACAGAGAAATTTACTAATCAAAAAGTGTATTTCCTAGGGCTGTCTCCAGAGAAATCCGCAGGAAGAAATTGGAATAATTTATTAGCTTACAAGTTTTCGTTGACAGTTAGCCCAAGGCTATTTATCTCTGTAATAGAGAACGTCTCCAATGTGGCAAAATTGACCAAATCAAACAGCTTTGATCAGAAAATGAATCTGGCAAGGCTGTCTGTCTGCCGGCCCCTGGGGAATGGCGGGAAACAAACAAAAAGATTTAACAAGTGGTCAATAGGAAAAAGTGAGAAAGAGAGAGAAAATCTGCAGGCTGCAAACTTTGGGAGCCTGCAGTAGTTCTACCTCATACACACAAGCACTGAACTGAATTGCTGTGGAAATAAATTTTGTCTCTCATCATAATGTTTAACTCTGGTTATGCATAATTGCAGGCATGCAGTCCATACTGAAAAGTGGTTCTTGCCTTAAGGGCACAAAGATAAATAGCTCTAAGAAGAGAAGGAAAATGTCCGAAATAAAAGAAATACCAATACAAAACTCTGCTTATTTCTATATCTCATATTCCACCAACTCATTTTTTCAAGTGCATCTTTTTTATTTTTTATTTTTTACAATATTTGCCCCTGAAACAAAAATTGGATTAGGAATTGAAGCAACTGAGAGATCTTGGGTTGTCAGTTTAGATGTGTGTGTGTGTGTTCATTTTTTGCTGCATGGCCAAAGGTATTCCTCTTCTATCCAATCAAATCAAACATGTCAACTATTTAGCTGCAAATTAATTAGGCAGGAATGAATGTTTTGGGTAAGCACATTAAAAAATCAACACTAAACACAATTACATAAACAGCATATCTAGCTGTCAACAAGGCCTGCTAGAAAGGTAGCACCTTTTTCAGTTAAAGACAACACAGACCTTTGTGGTTAAAACATCAGACAGAAACTGCCACAAGATACAACTTTCCAGATCTCTTCCTGGACTTTGTGCCAGCTTGGATAGTGGGTGACTCCAAAGAAACACTACTAGCCATTGGTTTGAGCTGTACTTCTTAGACCTGTCCCCACCTCCGACCTTGATGGATAGACCATTTCTATCAGTGTAATCTAATCTTGATGCATTACCAAACATTATAGTTTGTAGCATCACACTGATGAAGAGGTTGTTGTATTCTCTCCTGAGACTTTATTTGCAAGGATAGCAGCTGTGGAGGCCAGTTCAGGCATTACTTTTGACCATGTTCTTCACTCACTAGAATCTAGCACTCACTTGACAGAAATACTGTTTAACAAGAGAATGAAAGTTCTAGATCTATGTTTCAGGATTGAATCTTTCCAAAGGCCCTAGGTTAGGTAGCTTCTCCTTTTTGTTTACTACAAGTATTACCGAAGTATATGCACTGTTCCTAGTAAGGCAGCCTTTTGTTGTTGATGATATTTTAAACTTACCTGTTTAAGTTAAGTGTTGCTGTGGCCCTCTGGCTGAAAGGTTTAGAATCAGAGGCTATCTGGATGAAAGAGTCTAGTCAATCAGGGGGTATATTTTTAATCAGTTACCCTATTTACTCTAATACAAGGCTAACCTTTCCCAGCCAAATTTAGTCTCCTAAATTGATTCAATGGTTCTTTAGATTTGAGTAAATACAGATATTTTTATTATAAGAATAGGTCAGTATTTAGTTTAACAGTAATTAAAATGTAAAATAAACCCATTGTTTTATGAAGTAGTGCAATTTGCTGCTTTAAGGGAAGCTTATCTTTCAATTTAAAGACTTTTGAAACAAAATAACATATAAATAATTCACATATAATTAGACTACACCTGTAATTCTTGAAAAAAATGTTGATGATAGTATCTGAGCTTAGAAGTTCAACTATGGTGAAAAAGTGGTTTTAAGCCCTTTATGTCTCATTGCTTTTAAACATATATGGAACAATCTCACAATATCCTAAAGAACATAGCACAGTGATTGCCACAATCTCTTTAAGACCTTTGATCATTAGCCTTGCAATGACACCTAACTAACTAGAAACACTGTGTAAATTCGTCATGAATCACGACTTCAGCTAGACTCCAAGACCTCAGTTCTCCTTTGACCTTAAACACTCTCCTCAATGCCATTAAATAAATTAAATGTTTAAATTACTTATATTAGCTTTAATTATATAATTATAGAGTCAATGAGAAATAAATCTAGAAAGGGTAGACTCTAATTTAAACAACTAGCCTTAACTTTGAAGTGGATGAATGCTCTTGTAGAAAGAGTTGAAACAGCAGCTTACTGATTTTTAGATTGGATTGTAGGCTAAGGTTTCCTAAAGTATGCTAACATGTGATGACTGTGTAAATTAGATTGCCACCTGAGTATGATTTATGATGAACTAATTATTCATAGAGAGACCCAGAAAGCCCAAATAGTTTATGTTTTATTCTGAAAAGAATGTAAAGATTTTCAACTGAGAGCTTCCTTAAAGTTGGGGAGTGGAAAGATGGACAAAAATCTGTTGACAACAGTGAGATCTTATTCCTTCATTCATAGAAGAAGTCTGTCAGGTGTTCATTTCACTATAATAACAGTTTCACATAGGAAACTGGGGCCACTGTGCACATTTATGACTGAAGTGGAACAGAACTGAGAAAGTGAAACAACAGTAACTTAAGTGAAACAAAAATAATTAGAAAAAGCATCTATAAATCTATTTTTCAAAAGAGTTGCAAAATTTTAAGAAAGATGTGTGAATGTAATGTCCAGCATAACTACATGCTTTATGTGCTTCACCTCCAAATCACCTTTCTTTGTATAAGCATCATATTAGCATAATAATTTTTGTAGGGTAAAGGCCAAGTAATTTAATTTCTGTTATATTATGGAACCAGAGAATGGGTCAAGAATGCATCAACCTAAGAGGACAATATAAAGGACTTATAATTTATTCAAAGTTCATTGAGAGACAAAACATAGTTTTGCATTGTTAAACTTGGTAGATTTCAAGTTATCCAGACACAGGACAGGCCCCAAATTTGTTCTGCATTTTGTGTTATCCTTTTACAGGTACTTTTTCTGATATTTTTAATAAACTTTTCCATCATCCATTCATAATGGTACCTGAAAATATTTATCAGTATCACTAAATTAATTTAAATAGATTCTACTGTGATTCTCAAAAAGCATTTACTGAATGCACAGGATGAGAAGCTGAATCCTATGGTGGCTGCTACCAGTTCCTCCCCCTCCCCACCTTCCACCATCCTTCTTCCACCATGGTACACCTCCCCAGAAGTCTACTTACTGTTGACCAGTAGTGCTCAAGATACCATGGCAGCCATTTTGGAGCCACAGTAATCTTGGCGCTCTGGGCAGAATAGGATTGGACAGTCTATCATTTAAAATAAAATATCTTTTGAAATTATTCTTCCATATAGATTCCAGCAATGTTGGTTAGATAGAATATGGAGTAGGTCACTGATTTTTAAAAATATCATTCTGTTTACTCTTTATGCTCATTCTATTTGAAAAAGTGAAAAAGTGGGACTTTGGAAATAAAATGCAGTGTCCTTTTTCTGAAAATACAGTATGTATTTTAGGAAATGCAGTACACTAAATACATGTACTAAGTGGCAGAGGTCAATAGAAGAAGGCAAAATAGCAGATGAGTTGGGAAATTAGACCAAACATGGATATTTAATGTAGCATATTCCATCCTGGATAGCCTGAAATGTTTGCGAGGCTCATTGTATAAGTTAAAATAACTCTAGGACAGTTCTAACTTGCATTACTAATATTTACTTAGCTGATCACTGAAGGTCTCACTGATCTTGGCAGCGTTACAAGCCTTGTATTTTCCACACAGATGAACCATTCTTGAACAATTTCTCCAATGAATTAGATACAAATGTGCTTTACCTAAACATCAGACATGCATAGCTATTTATTCTTCCAAACACATTTTGACATAAAGATGCATATTGTGGCAAAAATAGGAAAAGATTGCATTTGTTTTTGAATATACACACCGAGGTTTTTTGGGACAATCTGCAAAAATGGTATTGACCTGAATGTGCCAAGACATTCCTGTACCTTGGCTCAACAACTCCACTGACAGCAGCCTGAGTCATGAGACCACCACATGAATAAATGCAGCTTGGACAAAGTGGTGCACATTGACCAGTATCCTCTGTGACAAGAAGATCAATGTTAGTCTTAAATTGAAGATCTATCAGACGGTCATCTGGCTGGTTGCACTTTACAGAGTTGAATGCTGGCCAGCAATGAAAGAAATTGAAAATCGCCTTAGTACCATGGAGACAAATATGTTGTGCTGGTATCAGTGGTATCACTTGTTTTGATCACATCCTCAACTGTATCTGGCAGGGAGATGGTGTCGCTTTAATCATCAAGAAGATGAAGGAAGGTCAGCTCCAGTGGTACACAACATCTTGTATGTCAATGGCGACACACTAATACAGAAGGGCCTATAGTTGGAAGTAAACAGCAGATGACCAAAACAGTCCTGGCATGATAACATTGTATAGTAACATGAAAAACACCTCCCTATATCAAGACGAATGCCATGATGGGAAATAGCAACTCAGATTCAAAATAAAGGACACCACCACCATATGGGGAGAGGAAGAAGAGGAGGAGGAGGAGGAGAGGTCCTCATTATCTGCAGAATGTACATTCTCAGAATCCTTGTGGGTATGGAAAATTATTGGTATTGAAACCCATATTTTTTGTGTGTCCCCCCCGACCATACCAACAAGCTTTTTGGAGGCCTAGGGCTATTCTGAGGCTCTCAGAGGCTGTTCACAACTGCTCACAGCCTTTGTGGGTCTCAGAATGCCCAAAAAGCACAGAAAAAGCTATTTCTGGCTTTATTGTAAAACTGGAATTGATGTTTTAATTGCCGTATAAGGTATTCCAAGGAAAAGGAAGTATAAAGCAATTAAAAAATCACTTCTGGTCTTACAATAAAAACAAGAAGTTGCCTGTTTTTGTTTTTGGGGTTTATTCTGAGGCCCATAACGGCTGTGAGAGGTTGCACATGGTTTCTGTGGGCCTCAGAAAATCCTCTAGACCCAACTGGAACAAAGTTCCCATTAGGCTTCAAGAGATGGGGGGATGTTCAGCATCTGCAGATACCTGAATTCTGTGAATGCCAAACCCATAAATAACATGGGCTCCATGTATAGTCAGTGCTCATCTTATGCAAGAATTTGAAATCAGTATATAAAGAGAAAATTATGTATAGGCAAAACTCTTCAATCGGCAATATATGTACTTTTTCTTTAAGAACAACAATCACTATGAGAAACAGGAACTTGAGATGACTGAAAAAGACCTAACTGTTGCTGTTGTTGTTGTTGTTGTTGTTGTTCTGGAATTCCATCCTTAGAAGATCAGTCTGGCTTCCACCCTAGCGATTTTCCAAAAGATATTGAAGTCATTGGTTGATCTGTGGAGATGGTTAATCTTCACTCCCTATTATTATTATTATTATTATTATTATTATTATTATTATTATTATTATTATTATTATTATTATTATTATTATTATTATGCTGTGATGCTTTTAATCAGAACAACATAATTTCTCGTTTTATCAAAAGACTAAAAGGTGAGATATATTGTTAATATTTTTTCATTAAATACTTGCCACATGCCTCCCTGGTCTAGATCAGTGCTACTCAAACAGGGAGGTTGCAACCTCCTGTTTGTGTAAAAGTCACCTGCTCCCTTTAAGGGTTGGGAGAGTAGAACGATCATCAACACTGTGGTGCTGCAGGGGAATGGAGGTGATTTTCTGTCTCCTGCAGACTGTGTCAGAGTCTGCGGTGTTTGGTGAGCTCTGGGGAGGTCTGCAGATTGGTAGGCAGAGCTTCCCATGGCTAGAAGAAAGGGAACATTTCTGGCACAATTCAAGCAGAGGATTCAGGGGAGAACATATCTCTCCCTAAGTTTGAGAAACACTGGTCTAGATTCTGCAATCCACTCGGAAGTTCCAATAGACAGGAATGTAAACATTATGACCTCTGTCAATTTTTTTACAAGGACAAGTTAAGAATTTATCATGACTTGACATTAGTCCTTGGTTCACTCTGGCCTAGTTTGGATTATATTTCACCAACCAGGTTCACTGTACATGAATGTACAGTGATGTACATGAATGTACTGTAATGCCTACTCACCGATCCCTCTCCTCATATCATTAACAGCATGGGGGAAATGCTGCAAGGCTCAGAGTTGGAGGGGATTAAGTCAGTGCACAGATGTGTGCTGATCTTCCTCCACCAGCTACACCTCCACAGAGCTAGAACAGAGAGAGATCTGTTCCAGGGCAGGGGATGGCAGCTTAGACCAGTCGTATTTGGCCATTTTGGCCGGGGATCCCCTTTCAACTTTTAGAATCTGTCTGGAACACCCCTGTCAAACTTGCTACCCCCAATCCAGGACACAATCCTAAATAAAGAGGACATGTCCTAGGAAAACAGGACATATGGTCATCCTGCCTCCCAAGCCTCTGACCCTCTCTTACCCTCCCACTTCCCCCAAGCTCCCAAACTCTCTAACACTCCAACCTCCTATCACATCCCCATTGCCAGCAGTAGGGAATAGCAAGATTCAAAATAGAGGACACCACCGCCATATAGGGAGAGGAAGATGAAGAGGAGGAGGAGGACTATTCTGAGGTTCTCAGAGGCTGTGCACAAGAGCCATTGTGAGTCTCAGAAAGCCCAAAAAGAACAAAAAAGGCTATTTCTGGCTTTATTATTAAACTGGAATTGATGTATTAAACTGACCTCTAACCCTGAAAGTGTAAGGCGAGATGGTAGTGTTATATATTTTGGAAGAAAATGGTAAAAGGCAAAATTCATAATGGTACAAGTCAATATTTATTCAGATACTTGACATCTTTTGAGTCAAAACTCCTTCTCAAAGGAGTTAATCTTTATCAAAAGACTGTTCTATAGACAGGTGAAAATTTCAGTGAAACTGAATTGAATTGAAACATGTCAACAGTCTTCAATAAATTTTGGGTTTTTTGTTATCCATTCTGTTTATTAGTAATTAAACTGTAACGTATTTTTGGATGTAACACATTGTAAAAACCTCCCTGCATGTAGCAAACTAGTACATCAGAGAGAAGGGCTTTGCAGATGTTTCCTGATCTGACACCAGAGCAGGGAAACTTTCTTATCATGAAGAAGTATTAAAAATATGACAGCTACCATTGGAACCAGTGCTGTGAAGGCTTCTGGTGGCTCAGTTTATCCTCATTCTGCCTAATATATATTGGTAGCTCAGTCTGGTAGAACAGTCTGGTCCAGTAAACCAGTTTGGACCCCCTTAGGGAGATGCAACTTCATTTTAAGGGCGTCACAAAATGTTGGGGCCTGCCATCTTGGCACTGTGCATCACCATTTTGGAATGGGACATTCAGGCTACTTTCCTGAGAATAAATCTCATGGAACACAATGGGGATTACTTCTGAGTAGACATGGAGTAAACATGTGGTGCTCTGTCATCATAGTCATAGCACTTCCTGTTCCATGGGGTCCAGATTATCATTCTCAGAAGGGGGTTCTGGGCTGAAGTTGGCTGAAGTGCTCAAGAACCACTGCTGTAAACAAAGTGCTGGTTGTGGATCTAGAAGATATTGGATCCAATACCAGATCAACCATGGATGCTTAAGTGTTCTGTTGTTCATCTATTTTGAGGGTTTCTATTTGTGTATAGAGGAAAAAACTCTATAAAATTGATAAATAATGGCATTAGAGTCATTATTAGTAGGCATAACACTGAAAGGTGCCATATTGATGGGCTGAACACATAATCACAGTCTGAAAATAAAGAATGGAGGTACAAGCTTTCAGAGAACAAGAAATCTGAGAAAGAGCCCATAGCAAAAATGGTGGCAAACATGCGTGGCACACAATTCAGAAGGCCATATTTTTCCTGGTTTGTGATCAAGAAATTGTATTCACATTTACATATCCCAAAATTGTTGTCTTGCAAAAACTGGTAGAGCAATCAAAACATTCAGTAATGGACATTAATTCTATTGCATTAATTGTTAAGAGAAACCTTTTATAGGCTTTATCCTGTATCAGTAAAATTCCTTCAGCACCCCTGGTCCCTTCATATAGAAGATGTTCAGCAGAGACAGGGAGGAGTTTTATAAACTACAAAATGGTTGGTTGCTCACCAGATTACTTTTTTCTTCCCTCATCTCCTCTGTTTGCCTTTGAAATGTACAATAAAGTGTTTGATTTATAGAACATCCACAAGAGAATGGAACAGTTAATCTAAGTGGTCAGCAAAGGCAGAGGAGAGATAAAGATGTTAAACCAAAGCAAAGAACATATAAGTTTTCTTATAGTCGAAAAGTGTTAACAGTTTGAAAATATATAATGAATGGAGGGACATGCTTCCAAAAGACAAGAACACTGAGAAGTAGCCCATAGCAAAAATGGACATAGAACTTTGTTCAGAAGGTATTACCCATTAATTTTTTTCATTTTCTTTGTAATCCACTTTGTGAACTTCTTAGTTGAAAAGTGATATATAAATACTGTAGATAAATAGATAATCAAGATATTCACATTTACAGTCCATTTATATGTTAAAATGGCAGCATGAATACATTATTACAGCACAATTCCCATATCCTCATTCCATCCTCCTTTAGTTATATGGCAATTTGGACCATTTGAACGCCTATTTAAATATAGGCCATCAATTGGAAAAAAAAATAAACCCAGAAAAACATCCAGAAAAAGTTGTCATTTTTGTGTCTATCAAGCCAAGATTTGTCAGAGGATGATTACAGAGGTTCACTATGCTACATTTCATAACTCATAAAACTTTCTCCCTCTTGCACCAGTCTGATATCTATGAATTTACAGATGTGAAATAATTAACTAATTCAGGACCAATATACAAACTTAGACTACAAAGCTGAATGAGCTCAATTGGGTGCCTTTGGCAAAGAGCTTGTTCATTACTGTCACTAATGTATGTTGGAAGGCATCTGATATGAAGTTCATAATTGAAATGTTATGAACACTTCAACATATGGATCCTTCACATCCACTTAATTGCCAGTTTAGTAATAATTTTATGTAATGAGGAATTATTAATAATACGTGAAATACTAAATTGACGTAATCACCACAAAAACATAATATGACACTTGCAGTACAAAGAATGTTATAATCCCAGGTGTTTATTGTATTGTCTACAAAGATGTATAACTGGGTAATGGTCATGTTCTTATCTTTTTTAAATAAATGTGAGTGAATAATTAATCTGTAAAAGAAAGAGATAATAGTTCAATGTCAAAGTATTTTCTTTCCAGATAGTTATATATAATAATCTGAAAAATATTTTCGCCCCAAAGAGGCATAAAGTAATTGCTAGAGAATATGTGAAAGAAGGAAGAAGAATTTGAATGGGTAGACAGAACATAGGTTGCACTTGGGTGAAGAGGGATTTATTGTATGTGAAACCCGAATATATGATTGGAGAATTTGGCAAAACAAAACAAAAAATTGGGAAGTACAGTGGCACATCACGTAAAGAATGCCTCACGTAAAGTATGTTTCACTTAACAAAAAAAATTTCTCTAGGATTCTGCTAAACCTAAAGAACATGCTTCATGTAAAGAACGCATTCGTTGGTAGTTGGGGCAGATGCGCTGGCCGGCAGCCTGTTTAAAAAGTGTCAGGGCTACCTAGCGCATCTGCCCATAGTGAAAGCACACTTCCATGCTGTTCCTCCTATGGCTGGGTGTCCACTGGGCGGAGGGAGAGAACAGCAGTGGAGAAGAGGGAAGAGGCTCAGGGCTAGCCAGAAGGGAGCAGGGGAGAGAGAGGATCAGGATGGAGAGAAGGAGAAAGTGGGGAGACACTTTGAAGGTGTCTTTGATTGCAGCCTCCTAACCATGTCTACCCAGAAGTAAGCCCCATTGTGTTAAACGGGTCTTACTCCCAGGAACGTTTCTTTAGGACTGCAGCCTCAGTAGACTTCATAAGATCATGCACATTGAATGAATGTTTTGAATTCAATCCCAGTGTTCTGTCATCATTTTTACATCCAGTTAATATTTTTATAAGAATATTTTTGGGGTTGTGGAACCAATCGTCTCAGTTTCCATTATTTGTTATGGGAAAAACCGCTTCACGTAAATAATGTTTCACGTAAAGAACATGCCTCCGGAACGAATTAAATTTGTTACGTGAGGTGCCACTGTACTTTCTTAATAACTGGATTCCAGTAATTTAATGTGTAATTTTATATTCTGCAACTAATCTGAGTTATTTTACTTTTGTAAAATGCAACCTAAATACATTTGTATTAGTAAAAAATAATTTTCCACAATTGAAAAAATGCTCAATTTTTTCACTATTGTGAGCCCTATTGGTAAGATCTTGTCCACCAGTTTCTTTCCAGCTACTGATATTTGATAAATTGGCTGGAATTTTGTCACACATCCTGTATCCGCAGTTACTGAAAAAAACATTCATCCGTTATATTAAAAAGAGGTTTGTTTTTTGTTTTGCTATTTTCCAACTTGCGGGGTTTTCTAGACAGTATAACAGTTGGGGTCCCATGGGGTTCTGTGTCCCTAGACTGCCTTTAGTGCACACGCGGTGCATGTCCTGAAGCTGATCAACCTGTTGGTTGACCAGCTTCAGGACTCACACTGCATGTGTGCCTACCTTGGTGCACGCGCAGTGCGCTAAGGTTGGTACCTGCCCCTCGCCCCACCCACCCGCACCTGCAGTGCTCTGGGGTGGGTGGCATGCCCTCCCCTGCCCTGCCCCTGACCCTCACTGGCCCCACCCTGCCCCTGACCCAAGCCCCGCCCCCTTATCCCACCCTGGTCTGCCCACTTCTGGCGATCCGGTTGATGGGCTAGGCCAGGCCCACCACTGCTGCCATGACCCCCACTCCTCTCACTGGGAGATCCAGGAGCCATGTCAGCACCCAGACCCGAAACATGTTGGAGCTTGCATGTCCCCACCCTTGGCAGCCTCAGACACCAAGACCAACAAGGAGGGTGGGAGGTGGGGCTAGCACCACCAGCAGACACCCTATAGAGCACCCCTATCAATATCGGGGGAGCAGCAAGCCATGGCAAGGAGGACTTAGCCAACCTGGGAGTCAGGGTGACCAGATGCCAAACCCAAAATTCCTGAACCGCAAGACCAGAATTCCTAATCCCAGGCCAAAATTCCTACCCTCTTTCCGTTTTTTGACCATAACGTTTGATAGGAAGGTGATATCTTAAAACTGATTCTTGCATTGGATTCTGCTCTTCAGTACAAATTCAATGACATATGACATGATGAGGTACTGTGCACTATCGCAAAGTTTCAAAATGAAGCCAAAATGTAGGACACCTGGACAGGAGGCTAAAAATCCGGACAAATCCGGGTTTTTCCGGTCGTCTGGTCACCCTGCTGGGAGTGGCTGATGGGACTCATAGGGACAGGGAGCAACGGCACAACAGATCCAGGGCAGGAGCATAGGAGCAGTGCCAGAAAGAAAGGTATTGGAGATAAAAGGAAGCGAAATGGAAGGGAGGATCAGGTCAGAACTGGCCAGGGAGAATAAATAACTGGCAGCCAATGATGACTGGTGTGTAGCTATGAGGATGCAAAGCCATGCCAATGAAAGCTGTTGGAATGCCAACTGGAGCGACCGACCAGGGGTAGGAAACAAGTGATTCTATCCCCCTTCCCTGGGACTGTCTGAGGCTCCTCCCCTCCTCCCTTATGACTGGGTTTGGAACCTGACCCATCACCTGACCCATACTCTTCCCCCCTGCACTTTAACATGCCAACCTCCCCTCTGCTCACCTGCTCTAATCACCCACACCCTTTGCCATGGTTCCTTGTTTGTTCTCTTCCCACTTGCCCTCTCCTAGCCCTCTCCAGGCATTCATGGGCACCTCCCCACTTTCTTTCTACCCCAAGTACCTCTGAGGTGTTAGCCTGGGAATCCCACATAACATTTGGGTGGATTCTGTGCAATATTTGCTATCTTGCTGAGTACCATCCAGATGATATGCTGCCAGCAAGTGACTGCACTTTGAGGGAATCGCTGTTTTCTAACACTCAAGATTCCTTTATAAAACTGTCAGGTACATATGGTTGTTTCTTAGCCTCTCAGAATATTGTAGTGATGAGTGTTGTAAGCTGAGGGGTCAGCAACATTTATGTTGTATGAGGCCAGGTGGGCTGGATGTTTGGTGACAACATATTATCATTGCTGAACTTTCCAGATTGACAGGCACCCAGAAGTGGCTGTGTGGAGGTTGGCCTGGGAAGTGAAGTCTCTCACTCACAGTGCAATCCAAAATGCCATAAAGTATATTTGCACAGTCCCAGTTGAAATCTGTGATTCCAGCTGTGCCACCCCAAAGAGGTGGAATCCAGAGGTTGGCGCTGAGGTCCTGAGTTATGCCACCACAGAGGTTGGATTCAGCCTCTGTGGTGGCATAACTCAGGACCTCTGTGCCAGCCAAGCTCAGTTGACATGGAGGCCTGAAGGGAGGGCAGGCATGGGAGGAGGTGTGCTGGGGTGAGAGAGGGTGGGGGGATGGCAGACCCAGAGGCAGATGGGCAGGGAGGGAGAGGTGGAGCTGGGACACTGCAATATGCCAGATCCCAACCTTGGTCTCCAAGTGGCACAAAGCAGCCTTCAGCTGCTCATGTCTACTAGGTTCCATACCGCCTCCAGAGTGGTGAAGGTGGTACGGAACCCATTTCCTGTGCCATTTTTTGAGATTAAAAATAATTAATGCATTTTTAATTCTTAAACAAGCAGCCTCTTTAGAGAGACTAAGCATTGTCCACCAAGGGTAGGCAACCTTCCCACAGTGTTGTGCTAAATCTATGTTACAATGTTATTCTGTGTGCCAACATGATTCTGCTAAACTTGCAAGTTCATTTGTGAAAAGTAACTGATTATGAGATTTGGAGGGATGTGCATGGGTGGTTGGGAGAAGAAGAGGGAGAATTGCCTTTGTTCAATGGTCTTACTCCCAGGAAAGTGTCTTTGGGATTGCAGCCTGCATCATTGATTTTTGAACAGTGATATCCACTAAATCCACAAGTTAGTGAATACAATGGCACCTAACGTAACAAATTTAATTCGTTCAGGAGGCATGGTTGTTACGTGAAACATTACTTATGTAAAGCAGATTTTTCAATAGGAAATAATCGAAACTCAGACAATTGGTTTTACAACCCAAAAAATATTCATATAAAAATATTAACTGGGTGTAAAAATGATGACAAAACACTGGGATTGAATTCAAAATATGCATTCAATGTGCATGATCCTATGAAGTCTAATTAGGTTGAAATCCTAAAGACACTTTCCTGGGAGTCAGACATTCACTATGGGGCTTACTTCTGGGTAGACATGGTTAGGAGGCTGCAATCAAAGACACTTTCTTCTGCAATCAAAGACACTGTCAAAGTGTCTACCCACTTTCTCCTTCTCTTCATCCTGAGCCTTTCTCTCCCCTGCTCCCTTCTGGTTAGCCCTGAGCTGCTTCCCTCTTCTCCACTGCTGTTCTCTCCCTCTGCCCAGAGGACGCCCAGCCACAGGAGGAATAGCGCAAAAGTGTTGCTTTCGCTATGGGCAGGTGTGGTAGCCCTGACAGCAGCCCTGACACTTTTTAAAAGGGCTGCTGGCCAGTGCGTCTGCCCTAACCACCAATGAGTGTGCTTGTTACATGAAGCACGATTTGTTGCGTGAAGCAGAACCCTAGATAAATTTTTGTTTGTTACGTGGATCAGTTGTTATGCAAGGTACCACTGTACAATCCTAAGGTGCTCTTGTGCCATTGCAAGATTCCTGTGCCAGTCTGAATGTGTTGTAACAGTACAATAAAGTACTTTTGTGTCACTGGGAGAGTCAAGAGGCCAATGCACAGAGATGCACCAGCCCCCAAAGGGATAATGTGAAACACTGCAGAAGAGTAGATTCACACTGGCTTACCTCATCTGCCATGGGAGTCTGCAGCGGGCATGAGGGGGCATTCCAGGAGCATTCTGGGGCAAGAGAAAGAAGGTGGTGGACAGGTCAGTAGGTAGGCTAGGTCTCAGAGATGGGTGGTGCCAGGATCCAGCACTGAGGCTAGATGTCAACCTTGGTCTAATGGTTGCCTGGCCTAACGTCAGGCATATCAGTGCTACATATAAGATCAGGGTTGTCCAAACGTTTTGGCAAGAGGGCCACATCATCTCTCTGACATTGTGTCGGGGGCCAGAAAAAATGATTTACTTTTCTAATTTGAATAAATTTACATAAATTTGAATATAAGATACATTACAAGACTTGTCCGCAGGCCAGATGGAGGAGTCTTGCTGTGGGCCACATTAAGCCTGAGGGCTGCATCTGGTCCCCAAGCCAGGGTTTGGACACTTCTGATTTAGATGAAGCACATCCAAATAGCTCCACTCAGCCCACTATTTCCCATTCCCCTGTTGCATTTCAGCCAGAATATCTAAAGAGCCTGGTTGCTTAGCCCTGAGAAGGGTTGTGGACTCAGTAATATAATCTTTTTGGAAACACACCTATGGACACACTGCAGACTCCTATGGTCCACTGTTTCATTGTTGGTGTTCTGTTGGATCAGGCTGGAGGAATTACAAGATGTCTTATTTCTGTTTATGTTGTAAAGCAGTGATGGTGAACCTTTTAGAGATGGAGGCTGCAATCCTAAAGACACTTTCCTGGGAGTAAGGCCCATTGAAGACAGTGGGGTTTACTTCTGAGTGGACATGGTTAGGATTGTGCTCTCAGTGTCCAATCTTCAGTCCAGTACTGAAGAGACTGAGTGCCCAGTGTACTCAGGCATCTAGGTGCATTTCCTACCATGTGGGGTCTTTTGCTAAAACCACAGCCTTGCTCTTGTTTTCATACATTCTTGCTCTTGTTTTCATAAATTCTTCACAAACTCATAGCCCCTATTTGAGATGTTACCCAATGCTTGGCTTCTGGGATGATGCTGGGGCGACTTGGCTCACGTGCCAACAGGCTTTGTGTGCCCACTGTGGTTTGCATACCTTAGGTTTGCCACCACTGTTGTATGGTAAGCTTAGTACAAATACCTTTGATTTTGTCAGCTGTACAAATGTGATCTATACTTTAGACAATTTCAATATGCAAGTTTTAATACCATTTTGTTTAACAAAAGAAATAGATAATTCATGAGGATAAAGGGTCTAATGGTATTTTACTTATCAATCTTAAAAAGGGGTAGGGGTAAATCACTGGATTCATGCTTGGAGAAGGTCTTAGCACAATACCTTATTTTTGTCTGAAGCATACTAAACAATAAAAAATAATTTAATGGAAAATGTTTATTTTATATGTGGCCGCTAGGCAAGAGAGAGATTCATTTATCTTCATTTTTGTTTTTTTAAATGCACATAATTTAGTTCACATTGGAGCACAAAGCTGAATGTTAATCATTTTCCTTTGTGAGCTGAATTAAATTAGATATTTCCCCCTTGTTGTTCTCATATTTTTAATACTAAACAAAATGGTAGCAACTGAGGCTTATACAATGAGGCTTATAATAGTCTCTGTAAAATTGTTTTGCTACATGGCAGTGATTCCCAAACTTTTTCAACTGGTGAGTCCCTTGACCAACAGGGCCATGGCCACTTCTGTACATTAAGGATGCAATACTATACATTGTATAGGACAGTTAGGATTGTATTTTATTCACATTTTATTGTGAGGATGCAGTGCCTTCTCTGGCTGTTTTCCATGGCTCCCTGGGGATCCACCCCTCACAGTTTGGGAACCATTGTATGGTTAACAAATGCTTTCCATGCCTACATGAGGACAGCATGGTTTAGCTCTCCCCTGGAGCTAGCAAACATTTTCAGAGTTCGAAACTAATGTTGTGCTATATTAGAGCAGAGTTCCCCACACTGTGTATTAGAACTCACCAGTGGTCATGACCTGATTGTTGGTGGGCCATGAAGCTGATACTGTATGCTGTTAGCTGACAAGGAAAATGGATTGAGCCTTATGGAAAGTGAAACTATAAGTATACATGCATGTTTACTCTTGAGAAGGTGACTGTACATCAGTCCACTTTAAAAAGCAGTCCGAAAGGAACGCAACACCACCAAAATGGTGCTGACCCAATAACGTAAACCTCAAAAAATCCCTTAAGAAGGAAGTTGCCCTCCCAAAGCTGGCAAGGAAAATACATGGAAAGCAAAACAGAGTCACAAATGTACATTTACCAATCAGTAGGAACCTGCAAAAGGCGAGGTTATTTTTCCTGACAAAGGTTAATACCACTTTGTCAGGAACAATAACCTCACCTTTTGCACATCCCTACTCATCAGTAAATGAATGGGCTTAGGCTCCTATTGAAGACCTGGCAAATGAAAATGCAACAACACCACATAGGTCCTGATCTAAATAACCTAGAGCTCAATGAATGCTCCAGAAGCCCCTGACCAGTAAAAAGGATAAAACAGAGGCTTGAGTGGCTGGTCAAATAAAACATTTTCTCCCAGTTACTTCACAATCTGTCACTTGCTCCAGGGAGGGAGGGAAAAGTCTACCTCTCAGTAGAAACTAAGATATTCTAAGCCCAAGAAAGGGAAAATGAGGTTGATAGATTGCCTGCCTTCTGTGTTACCATGGTAAGTAGGTTTTTAAAATTGCTGTCTAAAAGGATGTTTATCTTTTAATTGCTTTTAACATAAAAATTTGCATTCACAGAGGTTACCGGAACAGAACCCTCACAGATGACAAAACGTAATCTGTAATACTATACTCACTTCCTTAAGCAGATCAAGTCTACAGTGAGTGAGATGCCATTAATTTGAGTTAGTGACTTTTTGGTGGCAGTATATCCCCCCACAACCTGGTTTGGAAACTACAGTACTTCACCTCTGTGAATTTAAGAACCTAATAACCCAATTAACTTTATGCTAAATGCTCTATGCAACACTTCATGCAGATCTACCCCCACTCAGAATGCATTTTTTGTACAATGCAATCAAATTCTTAGGGGCATGCATTTGAGAAAGAATGCAGAATGAATATTGCAAATGTTATGTCTAGTCACATTTTGAGTCAAAGTGGTCTCTGAAACAATGGATTTTGTTATCTATGATTTTTCTGTATTTGCAGGTGATAAAAGTCCCCTTCTCTTGAGGAGCCACCAGAAGTAGCTTGCAATGTTCAGGATACCATGGCAGCCATTAGTGTGCCATGATTTTCCTGATGCACTCATAGGATTGGGCTGCCCGACTCATGAACCCAAGGACTTGAAATTTTTTTCTATCAAGCTGCAACAGAATCACATAATAATTTATGAGTCAAGTGATGTCACAGGATCAGTTACCTGTGACTTGACTTGAGTTTAGTGATTTGGGCACATCCTGATAGAGTTCTGAATGTTGACACATCAACAGTTTTACCCAGAAAAGCAATATTTTTGTGCATGTAATATACAGTACATATATTGTATCATCATGTATTGTATATCTCTTATAGCAGATTTGAACATTCTTGGTCCCAAGTCTGACGAATGTCATAGTCACAAATTCACAAAACATCAAGAAGCAAATATTAGTGTTAGGCATACCTGATTAAATGTTAATAAATACCTCACAAAATGTCTGTGAAGAATTTTAGTCCAGAGCCAGTGGTACAATAGCTCCTTCAGTTCACAGACAGAAAGTGATTCCCAGATGGTGGAATGCAAGATCTCTTTCTAAGCACATTTTTCCTGTTCACCTCATAGCCCAAAACTAAGCAGTCATCCTATAGTGAAGGGACACACATTCTGTAATGAAGTTATTTCTCATTCATGGATGTCTGCGCTTAATGAACCCAACAATCACGACAAATTGATAAATGAGAATCTTGGATGGGGCAGAGGGGAGGCAGAGTGCAGAAGAGGTGCAGGTAAGGTGAGGCCTGTGGTGGGCTCCAGCAGGTTTGCACCTACTCTAGAAAACCAGTTGTTAACAAGAAATAGGACATATATAGTTTAAAAATAGCCATTTAAAAGTGGCTGCCAGATGGGCATAGAACCGGTTGTTAATTTCTTTGAATCCCATCTGGGTGAGGCTATGATTACTTTAGGTTTACTGAAAAAGTCTAAATGGTAGCTTATGGTGAAGAGGGAAGTAATTTGATGAGAAGATATATCAAAGCAGAAAATAATTCTGGTTTAACTGTAGGTGGGGTAGGGGATTCAAGTCACTTTCATGAATACCAAGATAGGTAAAGGTAAAGATGTCCTCCACAAGTTGTACTACCAGTTGTGTCTGACTTTAAAGAGTGGTGCTCATCCCTGTGTCTAGGCTGAAAGTCAGTGTTCTCCAAAGCCACTTCTGTGATCACGTAGGTAGCATGATGACTATATGCTGAGGTACACAGAATGCTGTTACCTTCCCACCGAGGTGATACCTATTTACTGACTTGCATTCACAAGCTTTTGAACTGCTAGGTTGGCAGAAGGTGGGCTAAGGATGGGAGCTCACCATTTTGCAGTAACTGAGTTTTGAACTGCTGACCTGCTGATTAGAATTCCGGTCAAGCAATATTTTAACCCCAGTGTTCTAATAACCACTGAGCCACAGCAGCCCTTAATACCAAGATAGTATTCTCCAAACTGGCAGATCAATTGTTTTGCATAAATCAGTTAATGGATACTTTGGAATGCAATCTATATTTTTATTTGATAAATTCTTCTTACTATCTTAACCAACTACAGTAGCCCCCACCCTGTATTTGCAGGTCCCCAATTTTCTATTTCAATTATCTCTGGTTCACAAATTTCCCTACTTACTGCTCATTACTTACTGTTTGTTTTTCTCAGTAGGTGGACCTTAATTATTTCCATATTTTTTAGCACATGGATCTACTTTTTTAGCGGCACCCATAAGTGTTGCTTGAAAACTTATCGGTAAAGTGTTTTGCCAGTAAGCTTTCAAGCAACACTATCCAACAGATGGCTTGCCCTAAGAAAAGTGGAAACTTTCCCCCATCCCTAGGGAGAGCTATTGCAGTCCCAACCGAGCTACTCAGATCTGCGCCACCAACTTGGCGGCGCAAATCCAGACTTCTTCAGACTGCCTAGGAACAGGATTAGGATCTGGCACGAGTATCGGATTCTTGTCCTGCATTCTGTTCTCTGCCCTTTTCTCCCACCTCCTCTCCACCCTTCCCATGACGGTCATCCCTCCGTTGCATGCTTGGCCGATGCAAACTTACCCCACTGGATTTGGTGCAGGAAGCTCAGCACAACTCTTTGTGCTTGCCTCTCCCAGGTCAGTAAAAATGTGCCTTGGGAAGCAGGAAGTGAATAATAGTAGCCATGAGTCTGTGGTTACTGTATCAATGGAAGCACCTGTATTTTTGACTGGTGGGGCAGCCACTTTGTGACTGATTCCACAAGTGGCAGGTTCTAGTAAAACTTACAGAATGCATTTATAGATAGCTACTGTTCAGTGGTCTGAATCTCACTTAAAATATAATTAAGTTGCACATACATGTGAGGCTCTGTATCCATGTGCGTCCATTATTTTACAAGCTTACAAAGTGAAACTGTCTTGCTTAACAGGACACTATAAGCAACGTCAGGCTGCTTTCTGGCAGTCTGGATGCTTGAAAAAACTAGATTTATCTCAACAGGAAGCAGTTAATCATGAAATTGAACTTAGGAATTAATCCCCCATGGATATGGGAACACACATGTACAGTGGCATATATAACAGAATGTTTACTTAGTACTTACAAAGTGCTTTTTATAGGCACTATGTTTGAGATGGAGTAGTCATTTGGCATCTTTAAACATGATCTATTTCTGTTATTATAAATGTAATCTGTGTGCTGCATCCAGAAGCAGACTAACCCTACAGTCCAGAGTAACTACAGGAGCACATAAGAGACATTTACATCAACGTAGTTATGGCACCACCTAGTGAAAACCTATGGGAAATTCATATTACAATCCAGAGTAAATTGTTCTTTGGAGCAAGGAATCCCCATAGTTACTCTGGATTGCGCCCATAACAGTGTTAACAATTCTTCCTTAGAAACATATCACAATACAAAATTTAGAGAATTCTATATTATAAATGATGAATGGCACATCGTTCCATGCCATGTCCACAGTATTTTGTGACCATTTTTCCCCTACACAACATTTGACAACTAAGCCATCCATAGCAACTCTCCAGCATGGGACTGATAGAGAGAACAGAGTGGAAAAGAGGAGAGTATGATGGGCTACAGCTCAAACACACTTCTCTTATTCTCATTACTTCTTCCACACCTCTCTTTCTCTTCAAATCCTGTGTGAATCATTGATAAGGGCCCAGTCCTACCCAACTTTCCAGCATTGGTGCAACTGCAATGCACCTTCAAGATAAGGGAACAAATGTTCCTATAGCTTTAGAAGTCCTCTATGGATGTCCTTCCACTACAGGGTGGAGCACATGCCTCACTGGCATGGGCTGACTCTTAAGCCCTGTCTTTGAACAGGGACTTTCAGCGACTGTTCCACATAGAAAAAAAAATGCACTTGAGAATGATGTGGAAGTGCCTTACAGCATTTTTGCGACACTCCAGACCAGCACAGGGCTTCAGCCAGGACTTGTGCCAGTCTATCCCAAGCTTAGGATTGTGCCAGGGTTTAGAATGCACTGTTTGTCTTTAAATTCTGCTTTTAAAATATTTTCCTGGTATCTTCTAACCAGCCCGTTGGAACAATGTTAAAACCTTGCAGGACATCCTACTTTTATCATGATTTTTAGATGACATTTTGATTACTGTACATCAAGCAAAGGATTTGATGTCTTACTGTTTGCCTCCTTTAACTCAGCAAGCTGAGCTCTTCTGGAGCCTGCCAATAGCAATATTCAGTAAACCTCAGTGAAAATAAACTGAATAGAATAGAGATCATAACCTGGAATTCAGAATTCAGATTTCAGAGCTGAGAGAGAGAGAGAGAGACTTCCAATCAGATGCTTCCCACTCAAAACAAGAAAGTTTGGTTGAACAGTTTTTGTGCATTAATATACAAACTTATTTGAATGTGCAGTTTATAGCCTCTAGCTTATTTTTGTCTTTAAGTGGGGCAGAAAACCTTATTGAATGCTGTGTTTTAATGTTAGTATTCATAAAGCAAGGCAGCTTTCTCACAATAGAAGTATGATCTTTTCCAAAATAAATGTGGAAATCAATGTTTCTTCCTTTGCATTAAACTACTAACCACACTCCCCCAATCTCTCATACATATGCTTTTGCTTACATGATTTAGTTCCAGCTTGTAGTGGATGTCCTAAAATGTAATTGTTTGATTGACAGACGGTAAGTAACAATAGATCGCTGTGAAATACATTAAACGCTTAGGAGTATCTTGTGCCTTCTGTTATAATATAAAATCCATCTATTCTGGTTGATGGGTTTTAACCTCACACAGAATACTTTAAACTCCATTTGGACTTGTGCCTACAATCACCTTAGCAAAGTCTCTTAAGTAACTGCGCACAGCCTAATTAGTATGCATTATCAATTAACAAACTTAATAGCCGGCAGATTGATTAGATCCTCTGTTGCAGGGGCAGAGCTGAAGCGAAACAGAATGAAAAATCATTGCACGCATTCACTGCTGCTTTGTTATTTTCTCAGGTCTCCTCCACCTCCTCTACATTCCTTTAATTAATGCATACATATGGTTCTGAATATATTGTAAATGAGAGCTTGCTCAAATTCTTAATAAAACTCACTTACTGAAAGTGAGGGAAAGAGAAATATATTTTCACATCTTTTTTTAGAATAAAGCTTCCTCTTCCCCCTGGTCTGAGCTACTCTTTGTAAGCTGATTATAATGGATGACTATGGAAATATATAGACAACAGGAAAGTATGCACACTATTTTCAAAACTGAAGTTCTGCCCTAGTACTGTGAAGATTGCCATACTGACAGTCGTTGCAAAACCATTCAGAGCCTTTAGATTCTGAAAAAAAAAATAGCACAAAATATGTTGCATCTATTAAAACTTCTCTTATTTTTGATGAGCTGGAAAAGTGTGAATAAAGTAAGGCAGGAAGGAAACGCCTCATTTCCTAAGTGTGGAAATGATTTTAAAATATTGTTTCCAAGTAAGCTATACATAAAAAGGCTGTCGTCATATAGAATTTACATCTTCAATAACAATTCTACTTATAAAACTTGAATAGACTATGGAAAGCAATTTTCAGGAGCATCGGTTGCTAATGTGGTATAGGAAGGCAGAAAGGTTTTTCTCTGAGAAAAGACTATCAACCTACTGGAGGAAGAATTGTGAATGCGATACAAACATTATTTACAACTGTTATCATTTTATAGCCAGCAAACAAAACTAATAGTATTGTCAGTACTTGTAGTACTTAAAAGCACTTATCATTTATATATTTTATAGCCTGACTCTGTTTCTTCACCAGCAGTGCTATGTCAGCAGCAGTAGCAAGCCCTGTCTTAACCATCAGCCTACAAGAGTAGGCTAGAATTTTGTATCTGAATTCCTCAATTCAGGGCCCAATCCTATTTAACTTTCCAGTGCTGTTGCAGCTATGCCAATAGGATGTGTCGTGCATCCTGCCATAAGAAGGGGCAGTTACTCTGGCCATTTTGTTGCCTTATTTCAGGGCTGCATTACAACTGCACTGGATAGGACTAGTTTCTCAGTGTATATATTTCTTTTCAGTACACAGTCATATGATGTAAAAATGAGCTAGTTTCTTCATGCAAATTATATTTACATCATAGTGCATAACATCCATATACAAGTATCCTCCATTTTGACTGTTTTCTGATGATCCACGCTTTCAACACTTTCTAATTATATCCAGAACTCATTCATTCAATGCATGCTCTGCTCTTTCAACCTCTCTCTGCTTTTCTATAGGCCAAAATTGCCCTTTCCCATGTTGTAGCTCCTGGTCTAATCCCATTTCCAAAGAGTTAATGAGAATCCATTTGCAGAAATCTTTGTGTGTGTAAGGATGAGCCCAACCCATTAGATAACTATATTACATAGGGACAGGGAGAGGTCCGGCTATACCATCCTCACTAACCTTGCCCCCATCTTGACATGCGGGACTTCCCAGATGCCGTAGAAGTATGGTCTCTCCAGGAGATAGTTGATCTAAGAAGAAGGTGACATGGAAGATTTAGAGCCACCAGGGGCACGCAACTGTGAGACCTGACACGGATTGGTACTCTGGAGGGGAAGGGAGTACACATGATCTGCCCTGTAAAAGGAAAGGGAGAGGGAGAGGTCGGGGCAGGGAGGAAGACATATAAAGGGGGGAGAAGAGTGGGAGACAGCAGTGGGCACACGGGTGGGATGTGGTGCAGTCCATTGAAGAGAGTGCTGGAACACCTTGTCTTTTCAGGTCTTACCCTTCCCTATGGAAAAAAAGGCAAAGAAAGGACATTGTGACAAATAATGGACAGTAAGAAACTCCTCCCGGTCTAGAGGTGATTTCTCGTTACCTTAATCAAAGAAGATCTCTAGAATAAACCTAGAAAAGGTGAAGTGAACCTGTAAAGGGGAGGGAGATCATGATTGTTGTAGTAGTTGAAGTTATATCAAGTTTATACAACTAAGTAAAACAGACTAACAGCCCAATCCAGAGCAACTATTCCTTGCACATAAGAGGCCTTAGGGTGCCCTATCTATCACTAGGGTGGAGCAACTGCAAGATGCTCCAGCCCAGTTACTCTGGAAGAGGCTTAGGGCAGAGCAAGGCAACATAGGGTGCCCTAAGAGAGGTGGACCTGCTCTGCCCTAACTGCTCTGCCCTAAGCAGTTCAGGAGAGGCATGTTGAGGGCATGTTTAGCATTGCCTAGGGCAGAGCAGTTACTCTGTATCCAGAGCCTGTTTTCAAGGCAGAAATGCCCTCTTCCAGCCCTCAGAGTTATACCACCTCAGGAGCAGGTATAGTAATGAGTAGACCCATAGGGGTCCATGATAAGGCCTGAGTAAGAATGGCAGTGCTGACCAAAAATCTGAGTTCTTGGCCAGCCTAGCTGCAACCCCTGCCTCTCAACCTCAGGATATGGAACAAACTACGGCTGCCCACAAACCTCAGGATACAGCTGGCCACTCCAAAACATCCACCCTCCACTAGAGGAACTGCAGCTGTAACTGGTTGTCAGGAACTTCTGGGCTTTCTTATAAGGCAGACACCACAGCTGTTCCTTGTTCAGTGTGATCTGAGGGGGTCTCCTCAGGAGCAAGTCCTCCCCATGTGTCAATTACTTCGCATGCTCTGGAGTAGTTAGGGCAGCCCAGGCTTCCTGACTCTTTGGATGCAGCATAACTTTATGTTCTGGATACAGAATAGTTAGGAGAGAGCAGTTAGGGCAGAGCAGGCTGAATTTGCTCTGGATTGCGCCCTAAGGCTGCAATCCTAAAGACACTTTCCTGGGAGTAAGACTCATAGAACACAATGGGGTTTACTTTTGAGTAGACATGGTTAGGATTGTGCTCTAACCCCACAATCCAGAGTAAATACAGAAGCACATAAGAGACACTACGTGTACCCTTACTTACTGCACCACCTAGTGAAAACTATGGGATATTCATATTGCAATCCAGAGCAAATTGTTCTTACACCGGAGCAAGGACTCCCCGAAGTTACTCTGGATTGCCCCCTTAGAGTATTTTCTTCTGACTTACCTGCTTGTTGGTCTCCTCCTTGATACCTGGGCTCTTTCCTGGATATGGAGAAAGAAAAGGGGGAAGGGGACAGCAGGGTGAGGAGGGAGACAACCAACATGACAGTGTGACAGCAGGAATTTGCAACACAACAGGGGCATTTGCAATTTATGAGCTAAAAAAGCATTGGAAGCAACATTCATAAATTTATAAAGATTGGGTACCACTTTTCAACATGCCGCATTTCTATCTGTCCCCTTGGCATACATAGAATTTTCTTACTTTTATACTCAGAAAGTATATCCTTATACTTGCGACTTCTTTATAATGTAGGTTAGACTGAATTTAGCTTTGCTACCCAGAGAGCTTAGTAACTGAGTAATGATTGCTTTCTGGGATCCCCACATTCAAAACCAATACATAAGCCACTGCAAAATACCAGGCTTCTCATTCTAGAAACTCTTATTTCAGGAGCCATGCCCATTTGTTGTGGCCCCCATACACATAGGTTTATCCCATAGAGAAAGCTCAAGGCTACAGAGAACAATCAATCAACAGTATCTATATACGACTTTTCACAAAAAGTTTCAATGAAAAGAGGTGTGTCTTCATTATAGGAAGGAAAATCAGAAAGTCACTCATCAGTTAGAATGCAGCTTAAACTATTTCTGTTAACAACAATCCTGGATGGGCCTGCCTGTAGATACTTCTCCTAGGTGCTGCTCCACTATAGCTATCAATCTTCTATCTTGGCTTCTCACTCCTTGGGGAATTTGCTTAAATGTCTGTGTCTTGCTAGAGGGCTGCTCCTTCCTGCATTTGCCTCCCTGTCCACAAGCTTGGGTTATTCTTCCCAGAGGGATGGGTTCCCATCCTTGAGTCCTGAAATGCAGATTCCCCTTCTTGGAAGATTCTTTACCAAGGTGGAGGCGGACAAGTTGTCTTGACCTAATCAATCACAAGCTCCTCAGTCACTGGCATGGGTCACATCTACCCAACAGGGTGATATAGAGGCCAAGCTGTACCCCTACCTCATCCTGCAGATCTCATTCAATCATCTTACTGTAACTCCCCTCATAATTTAAGAAGATGCCACCCATTCTCCTTTGCCAACTAGGATATGCCAATTTGTCATGGAACCAGGTGTGCTCCTTGGGCGGAATAAACCTATCTCCAGGTTTCATGGCTCCTGCTCTAAGTTGGCATGGACCAGTTTCATGCCTATCTAGCCTATGTGATGAATTATGTCCTACAAGACCCAACAATAAATTCTGTTTAGTTTTCACTGGAACATAACAGCCTTTCTGGACCAAATTAATGTCCACCTACTCCAGCATCCTGGTTCTCATGGTTGCCAGCTAAATATTGGAAACAAGTCAAATGACAAGATACAAAAATATGAAGGCAGTCCCTATATTAGATTTCAGCATTTCATATTTGGAGGTATGCTATCTCTGATTTATCTATCAGCTGTTTACAGATAATGAATTTATTAAAACCATCTAGTTTAATGGCTATCATTACATCTTATGATACTAAATTCTATCAGTTGATTGTACATGGTATGCAACAGTATTTCTGTGGTACATTCTGAAATTACCGCCAATCAATTTCGCTAGATAAACCACTGAATTTTAGAATTGTGAGAAAGAAAAACAAAGTGTATATAATTTTGTAAACTTCTACCTTATCTTCCCTTACAGTGAAATCCTAAGCACATTCACTCAGACACTTTGTGATCAGTACTTCTTACCAAAAGCCCCAGTCATTCGCTTTCAAAACTCAAGAAAGAAAGTTGCAACCACCGTAGGTTTTCCTTGCAGAGAAGGTGTTCCTGTCTCTATTTTGTACACCTTCTGTCAGGGCCATACTATCCTTTTCAAATATGGGAATGCATGTGTTAGTTTGCAGGTACAGATGGCCAGGTAGCTATAAAGTCAAACAAATAACAAATTTTTGAGTAATTAACCTGAAACAAAAATTTTGAAAAACTCACTAGACTGATTAATAGAAAGTTACAATTGTTTGTTTCTTTGGAAGTCTTTTTGTTCATTTATTCTTTGAAGTACATAATTTACTTGCAATATAAAAACTATCTGCCTGAAGTTCTTTCTTTGTCAAAAGTTGGTGCCCCCTTGTTCTTGTATTTGACACTGTCTCAGATTGCTTTGAAACAATTATCCTTTCTATTCCCCTTGGAATTTTCTATACTTTAATGAGGTTCTCTCTTAATCTCTCGTTTGTTGAAGGATACCTTGCTGAATAACTAAGAGCCTTAAATCCCTATATGCATCTTGTTCCTACTTGCTGAATATACTTGATTCCTGGAACATTGTTTTGTGATAAGGTGACTGAAATAGTGCAGTATTCAAAATGTAGTCATATGAGCTCCTTTCACAATGCCAGCAAAATTTCCCAAGATTTCTATGTGATATATTTACCCTCGGTGTACAAAACTATGTGTACTTTCCTTTCTTCACTGTACCAGCCAGAGCACTGAGAATTTAGCAGGTGTTTTCACTGAATTTTCTACTGAACACAGGTAGTGTGTTACTGTAGCAAGAAATATAATTAGAGAAGGGAGTTTTGGGGAACTTAGGCTGCAATCCTAACTTGCATTTAGGCTGGCCTAAGCCCCTGGATAAGTCCTTTGCTGCACTGGTGGGCCCAAGCTGGTTCGGGCTGGATCGCCCGAACCGGTTGTTCCCAACACCCCGCCACTACCGAACCAGTAGCGGCGGGGTGCCCAGAAAACCCAGCGTACCAGTTCGGATGCCGGGAGAAGACGCAATGCACATGCGCTGACCTCGGTGCACGCGCACTGCGTCTCCTCCTGCTGGAGAAGACTCACAATGCACGCACTGAGGTTGGCGCATGCACTGTCCAGCTGGAGGAGATGCACAGTGCATGCGCCAACCCCAGCGCGCATGTGCAGTGTGTCTCCTGAAGGAGACACAAGCGCAGGTTGGCGCATGCGCAGTGTGCCAGGTTGGGGTCCACAGTGTGCCAGTGTGCCGGGATGGGGTCCGCCCCTAGCCCCGCCCCTGAACCCACCCCCTGACCCCGCCCCCGCCTCAACTTCCTGCGAACCGGTTGTTGGGTAAGGTGGGGCCCACCACTGCTTTGCTGACTTGGGGGTGTCAGAAAAGTGCCATTAGGCACTTTTGCCTGACACCTGGGGGGTAAGGCCAATGCACAGGCATACGCTGACCTCCCCACACCACCACAGGAAGATATGCCAGCTGAGTTAAGCCTAAATTGGTTAGGACTGCACCCTTAGGTTGCAATCCTAAATTCTAGTTATGTCAATATAAGCACAAGCACAAGTCCCATGCTGGGCTGGGGATGTCTAAAAGGTGCCGTAAGATACTACTGTGGCAGGGGGTAGGTCTTAAGCCAATGGGGATAGGTCTTAAGCCAATGCACAGACATGCTCTTCCCTCCCTACCTCACAGCAATGGTAAAACCAATGAGTTGTGCCAGCCTATGTTAGGTTTGCACCCTTAGAATTGAGATCAGTGTAATTAGTACCATACCAAAGGCTGTGTGTTAAAATTACAAATTAGAGGTCTATTCATATGATCCATTTTGCCCAATATTGGCATGAGGGCAAAAGGAGGAATGTTTTATTGTCTTTCCAATTTTTAAATAAATAATCATACTTGTAATCAGCAGTTCAGAAATTCAATTAATCTATATTGCAGGTGGGCAACTTGAACTTAACATTCTAGAATCCAGATTATTAAATGAAGTTTTACAAAATGAACTTATGTGTTCACAATTGAGTTTTGCAGAATTGTCATAATAGAGTGATTAAAGCACACATAAAGAGCACAGCTGTGTAACTGATCTCAGACATCTTTTTTTCTCGACAGCCTTACAAGTGTGGCTAGCATAATTTCCTGTAGCTGCATTTAACCCACCATGATTTTTCTCATCAGAAGGACTAGTTACCAAAGAGCCACTTCATTCCAGTGCCACATAGTGACTTGGGTTATAGAAAAAGCTTTGGTTGGCATGCAGAAAACATCAACAAAAATTACAAGGGAGCTTGAAGATCCATCTGGGGAAAGGCTTCAGTATTGGAGTTTTTAGTTTAGAAAAAAGGCATCTAATGGGTAACATACTGAGGCATGGAGTAAATGGATAGAGATTTCCTCTCTTAACACTGCAGGGGTTTATGTCATGCAGGCATGCATACCTCTATCAATTCTTTAGACAATTGGTAGGATATCAATTTAATAAATAATACATTATCTGTTTCTTAAAAATTAAGGATTTCTCTTCTTTTCAAATGGGGCATAGCTCTGCATGGCAGTAGCTGTTTAAGAAACTTCTAGATGACAGTTTTACACAAATCTGAAAAAAAATATTTGCAGTGTATTTGTGTTCTCCCTTTATATTTGTACAAAGCACCAACTTTTTAGGTTTGTTTGTTTTTTAAATTTCTGTCCATGATTCTCAGAGTAGTAGATTGGATTACAAAAAGTGGTTGAACGTCCAAAATGGAATAGGGCAATGGTTCCCAATTTTTTTAGGGGCTAGAGTTTGCCGCCTGATTTATATATGCCAAAGAGTAAGATTGGAGAACAATGCTCTTCCTCCCCAGTTTAACTCTAGATCTAGCTCCAGGGTGCCCAAATTCCAGCCCAAATGCCAGATGTGGTCTGCAGCAGCCCCTTCCAGATGGCCCATGGATGATCACAGTAATCCTCCATAGCCAGGGTGACTATATAGAATGGAGGACAAAGTGTTTCTACCTTTAATCATTGAAACAGAGGGAATTGAGGCTGGTGCTGCTTTTTAAAACCTTCTAGGGTAAGCTGAATCTGCCTCAATTCCCTCTTCTATGCAGTGGTTAAAGGTAGAGGCATCCTGTCCTCCATTCTATATGGTCACCCTGCCCAACGGTGAGAAAAACTCTGCTCCCCTCACCTCCAGTGGGTGTTATGACAGCCAGGGAGTCTGCTCATCTCCTCTCTACATGTGTAAAAGTGTTAATGAACTGGTTTGAAGATCACAGCCCTCTCACCAAGTGTGAAAATGTTTCTGAACTAGTTTGAAGATCCCCCCAGTACAGACCCACAGTTTGGGAACTATCAGAATAGGGCATATGTGTAAGAGGGAATGAGATTGGTAATTATATATATAGAACTAGCGAAAAGCATACCCACATTGTGGGAGTAAAATTCCATCATATGTCATCCCTCTACAGTGCAACATTCCCCCATGCGCAGCATCCCCCATGCGCAACAGTCCCCCTATGCGCATCAGTCCCACTATGCGCATCAGTCCCCTATGCACAACATCCCCCCATACATATCAGTCCCCCATGAGCATCAGTCTCCCATGTGCAACATCCCCCCATGAGCAACATCCCCCCATGCGCACCAACCCCCCATGAGAATCAACACCCTAAGCGCAACATCCCCCATAAGCAACAATCCCCCATGTGCATCAACCCTCCATGCGCATCAAACCCCCATGGGCAACATCCCCGTGCGCATCATCTCCCATGCGCAACATTCCCCCATGAGAATCACCTCCCCCTGCACATCATATCCCCCATGCACCTCAACCCCCATGCACAACCCCCCCTGGCACAGCATCCTCCCCAGTGCAACTCCTCCCTCCAAACAACATCCTCCCCACTGCACTGGGCACCAAGCACCAAATTGGCTGGAGGTTGGTCAGCCTTCCATATTAAGTGTAGGACAAAAACACATTGCACCACTTGTCAGCCCCTTAAGGGTTAAATTTCTCTACATGGGTTCTTGGTAGGTGTTCATGTGACAGAAGGAACTCCCTCCCCAAATTTCCTGCTTCTAGGTCTGGGGGTTGGGGCAGAGAATCCCTCAGTCACCAATTCTTCAATGCAAAGTATAAAGAGAAAAATGCGCCCCTTTTCACCCTCTTCTGGTTGGAATTTCTAAAAACTGGTTCTTAGTGCACCCCTCAGTCATGGAAGGAACACCCACCCCAAATTTCACGCTTCTAGGCCCAGCGGTTTTGGGTGAGTGAGTGAGTGAGTGAGTGAGCCAGTCAGTCAGTCAGTCAGTCAGTCAGTGACTTTTCTCCTTTATATATACAGTGGCGCCTTATGCAACAAATTTAATTCATTCCTGAGGCATGTTTGTTACGTGAAACATTCTTTACCTGAAGCAGATTTTCCCACAGGAAATAATGGAAACTCAGACAATTGGTTCCACAACCAAAAAATATTCATATTAAAATATTAACTGTACGTAAAAATGATGACAAAGCACTGGAATTGAATTCAAAACATGCATTCAATGTGCATGATCATATGAAGTCTACTTAGGCTGCAATCGTAAAGACACTTTCCTGGGTGTAAGCCCCATTTAACACAATGGGGCTTACTTCTTGGTGGACATGGTTAGGAGGCTGCAATCAAAGGCACTTTCTTCTGCAATCCAAGACACTTTCCAAGTGTCTCCCCACTTTCTCCTTCTCCTCATCCTGAGCCTCTCTCTCCCATGCTCCCTTTTGGCTAGCCCAGAGCTGCTTCCCTCTTCTCCACTTGTGTTCTCTCCCTCTGCTCAGCAGTCACCCAGCCATAGCATGAACAGCGCAGAAGTGTTGCTTTCACTAGGCAGCCATGACGCTATTTAAAAGGGCTGCTGGCCAGCGCATCTGCCCCACCTGTCAACAAGTTTGTTACATGAAGCACAGTTTGTTACGTGAAGCAGAATCCTAGAGAAAATTTAGTTTGTTACGTGGAACATACTTTACGTGAGGCGTTCGTTACGTGAAGGCACCACTGTATATAGAAGATATGCTATATACATTACAGCTACCAGGAATCCTGTCAGAATTTCTGAGATTTTGTAACAACTTGTAGTAGCAATACTGATGCAAAAACATAGCTTGTTACTAGTCGCAGACTTCCGTAATAAGAAGAGCCCGCACTGGTTCAGGCCTAGGCCCATCTAGTCCAGCTTCCTGAATTTCACAGCAGCCCACCAGATGCCTCAGGAGCACACAAGATCTTTATCCTGGTAACCCCCTCTGCATCTAGCATTTTGAGGTTGCCCACATCTACATCCCTCTATGACAGTGATTTTCAACCAGTGTGTGGTGAAACACTGGTGTGCCACGGATAATACTCAGGTGTGCCACAGGAATTCGGGGAGGGCTTTGTCAATGGTAAAAACAACTGATGAGATGAAAAAGTTTGAAAATCACTGCTCTATGCACACACACACACACACACACACCACACACACACACCATTCATATCTTATAACCTCAAGCTGACCTGAGGCAGGTCTGCAACATGCCACTCCCTTATATGCCACCCTCCCCTCTGGCATGCTGCCCCCTCTCCAGGATATTTACTGACATTTATGGAGCCTTGCATGATGTACAGCCATTTAGAAGCTTTCTGAGGCTTCTCTGGCATTTTTAAACAAGGCTTCTGGTTTCCCAGTGAAACCAGTAATAAAGCTTAGAAGAGCCAGAGAGGCTTAAGAAGTCTTCTGAACAGCTGCCAAGCACCACCTGATGTCTCACCAGTGGAATGGTTCAGACAGGCAGGCAGGGAGGTGCAGAAGTGGAAGTGGCAAAAGTGAGGTAATGGCAATAGTGAGGTAAAGTGCAGCACCTGGGGTATTTGCTCCTTCCCCATCCTTGCCCCAGGTCTGCCACTGCATACTATGACACATCTGTCACAAATATCCTAAATAAGGTGCTTCTAGAAAGGTATTCGCACATCTCTTGGTTCTCTTGGTTCTTTCAGATAGACAACAACCTGATCACAATGTTGCTAGTACATCAGACATGCATTATGTTAACAAGAAAAGTGGTGCAGAACCTACAAGCAGTGGTTGAATAAAACATAGAACAAAGCTGCTCTCCCTGCTGTTTACTATTTGAGCTATTCATTCAGATGGTTATATGAAATTTGTTTTTTCCTTTACTTTTCTCTGTTATTCTGCAATCTGACTAAATTGTGGGTTGGTTGCTGTTTTATTTTTAATTGGTAAATCCCTTTAGCCATCAAATACTTTGTGCCCCACAAATGTCAAGCCATTTATCCAGCTGTTAACGTGACTGCTCATTTTCCATATTTCCGATGGACTTATTTCCACTTCAGTGCTAAGACAGGCCAAGCTTGAAGTAAATCAATTCTCCCTTTGTGCTAAAAATTAGCATAGCACAAACTAATCAATGCTCTGAAATACCCGGGCAGACGCTGCGACATTGAACACAATGGAAAGGAGCTAAATTGCTTATCCGGCAAAACTGAAGTCAAAGTAGACATTTGGCATACAGGCTGGCAGAGATCCATGGGTAATATTAACAGATAAAATGAATACAATTAAATTTCAGTGGCAAGCAATTTTTGCTGACTAAACCAAAGTTTATAGCTTTTAAAACTCAATTTTTTAATGTCATGGTTTGTTCACATAAAAATCATGTTACAAAAGTGTCTCTAACAAGAGATGTTACTGATATGGTAACTTTTACTCTCTTGTAAAACATAGGTTAACATATCAGGGGGCTGCAGTGGCTCAGTGGTTAAATCGCTGGAGTTAGAACACTACTTGACTAGAATTCCACTCAGCAGAACAGCAGGACGAATGCTACCAGAAGGGGTGAGCTCCTTAGCCCAGCTCCCGCCAACCTAGCAGTTTTAAAGCATATAAATGCAAGTAGATAAATAGGCACCACCCCGGTGGGAAGGTAAACAGCATTCCAAACACCTCAGCGTACGAGTGGTGTGACACACGAGTGGTGTGACAACAGCTGTGAGTGGTGCCTGTATAGGCAGCAGGGAAACAGCTAGCAGGGCAACCTGACCTTTTACCTTTTAGGTTAATATATCAGAAATATCACAGGTTTTGGCCTGTGGAGGCTTCCTTGTAGGCCTGGTGGATTAATTGAGATCTGTGCAAGAGATACTGGTTGGGCAAGTCTGTGTGCTCCTGTGAAGGACTACGGTGCAGTCCTGAGATTATGTGCTGCAGTCTCCTCACCCCCTCAAGTTCTTTGTCACCTCCTCCTAAGGAAGACTTTGGAAACCATTTTGTTAATGGGTTCATCGCTATCTGTGACAGATTTGGAGACAGGTTCCTGGGTGCTGGTGGACAGCTTGATGAACATCTCAACCAATGTGTGGCATTAGTAAAGAAAATTAATTCAATGCTTGGGATTATTAGAAAAAGTGCTGAGAATAAACATCCAGTATAAAGCAATTGTACTAAATGATGGTAAGGCCACACTGGAGCAGTTCTGCCAAAAAGCATTCCATGCATTTATTGGGTGCTCTCAGGAAACTATTATAAAGATCTGAACTATTTTCTCTTCTGTTATTTGCCATTGATGAGTTCCTACTTGAGAACAGAGTGCTCATTTCAGGCTATACATGCTTAATATTACTTCCTGCTTAATTATGTCACTTCTGGTCCCCAGCAGATGCCATGAACGCTATTTGGCCCACTACATGAAATGAGTTTACACCCCAGCTTAGTGTAAACTTCCTGAAAACGGCTAATGCACATTAAGCCATACTGTATGTAGGCTTGCGGAATTGGGAAGTGTGTTCCCTGAAAGGGGGAATTGGTCTTCTAGGCTTTCTTTTCAACAGTTATGCAAGAATTTAGGCTTTGTCAATGTGGTGTGACTGTTCAACATTCAGGCCATGCACCAATTGATGAAAAGGTAGAGGACACAGCCAGGGCCTTAGCTTATCGCGATTTCACAGCTGTAACCAACACCATGGAATTCAGGCCTGTCTGCAGGAATTAGTTAAAAACTGACAGCAATGCTGAGCTGCTTTTTTCCTCTTCTCCTTTCCCCCTTTCTTCTGGAGTTGTTCATTAATGCTCATGACACATGTTAATGTGTACTAAGAAGAGCCTTCTCCAAAGGGAGAAGAAGGGGACAGAAGTGATTGGAAGATTAAACCAGAAGGCAAAGTATTATGGGAAGGGATGTGGAATGAAGAGCAAAGAAGGGAAAGTGAAACCACTGGGGTGACAACATACATACAGATGTAAGAGGAAGATAAAGGATTATGTCAAGAATAATTAAAATCAGTGGGAGAATCACATCACATGATGTGATGAAATCCAAAGACTAGGATGTATGCTCTCACCCCAATCCAGGAAATACTAGTATATAAAGAGCTATTTTATTTTTCATCTCAACTGCATTCTTTGTTGTGTAATCTATCTATCTATCTATCTATCCATCTATCTACAGTATTTATATACCACTTTTCAACTAAAAACTCACAAAGTGGTTTAATACATGTAAAATTCATTTACGGTAATTCATGTTCAGCACAATCCTTTCTGTTAGATAAAGAAATGAGAGGAGTCTTGCCTTGGGCAGATTGCTCTGAACTCCTTTCATTTCTCAGAGAGAGTTCAGGAACCAGTTAATGTTTGCAGGAGAGGGCAGGATGGCAATGTGATTGTCATGATCGTGCTACCAACAGTGTCAGAAGGGGTTTGTTCTACTCACCCGGGGTTTTGCTATGGTTCTCTAAAGGATCCAGGGAGCTTTAAATTTTCTGCAGTCTTCCCCATACTTCTACACTTCTGTTGAGGGTACACTACAAAGAGAGTTGCAGGCTCACTGGATCACAGGGACAGCTATAGCAGCCCACCATGAGAGTAGAAAAGACCCCTTCTGTCCCCAGCAGTGGTACAATCATGGAGATCACATTTCCACAATAACTGTAATCCACCCCTTAAGGGAAGCAGCAACTGAGTTTCCTTGGCTGGGATGTTGCAATGCTTTGCCATACTGTAATAGGCTGCAATCCTATCCACATTTTCCTGTGCATAAGCTCCACTGATTATAATGGGACTCAGCTCTAAGTAGCCAGGTATAGGATTGGGCTCCAAATTATTTAAATTCTTCTTTTTGTTGATTATTTCTTAATTGACAGTGCTTAATTTCTAGATATAAAGGTGGGGGTACTCACCATGAAGATTAACCCTACAATCCAGAGTAACTACAGGAGCACATAAGAGACATTATGTGTGCCCGTAGTTACTGCACCACCTAGTGAAAACCTATGGGAAATTTATATTGCAATCCAGAACAAATTGTTCTTACACTGAGCAAGGACTCCCCGTAGTTACTCTGGATTGTGCCATTATAAAGGTAGGGATACTCACCGTGAAGATGTTATTTGTAATCATAATCATGTCTACTTGGGGGCCACAGAGGTGACGGTACTCACACAAAGGTGAGTACTCTATACAGGTGGATACCTCCCTAAAAAGAACCCTGATTATGTATAAAGTCAGAAATATTTATTTTGCTATGAAATATCTATTTTGAAATATTTATTTTGCATACTTTTGAATATTTTGAAATATTTATTTTGCATACTTTTTGTTGGTAAAGGGAGGTATAAATATTCTTCATACTTCACGAAGAGATACCGGTAATTCACTCCAGAACCACCCTTCCCAAAGCTGAGTTAAAGAGTGAAAAAAATGACCAGAACTCTGGAAAAATTGTTTCATTCTTCATCGGGACAATGCACCTCTTCACACTGCACTATCTCCATATTTTGCCAGATTTAGCACTATGCAACTTTTTTCTTTTCCCTAAAGTGAAATATGTGCTTAAAAGATCATGTTTTGTCTCAGTTGATGCAGTAAGGCAGATGTGTTAAAGCACATCTGATAGAACTTGATCTGGTCCATACATTCGACCAGTGGAAAATAAGACTGCATTGGTGTGTAAGTGCAAATAGGGACTATATTGAAGGGGACAAGCATTAGAATTGTAATACATATAAATAACTTATTGTATTAATTTCATTGTTTAATAGATACGCATACACTCTTACACATGAAGAACTAGATTGGGACATCAATCTAGAACAGTCAAAAATATATTTATGAAGATCCTAAGTTGCAGTACTTGATATTTTGATTTTGTTGTAGGCACAAAAATTGATACTTGACTTTATAAATTGTCCTTTCTAGGGCCAATTCTATTGAAAGTACCATGGAACATGGTACCAAGGTAGGCATGGAAAAGTTAAGCAACAAAGCAGGGACCATAGTGAGTAGGATATGAATTACATATAAGGCTCAGCATTTGTGATATTTCACATTCTAAGTTCCATTTGAGTGAGAAGTTCCATGTTCTTTACATCAGCAGCTTCAGGAAAAACTTTTTGTGTGTACAGTATCTCTGGACTAAATACTTGGTTCTACCAGGACTGGTAGCAAGGTGGTCATTTGTCATCATGCCCATTGCTGCTTTGGCCTTTCAGCTAAAAATGCCATAAAGGATGCCAATTTCTGCCATTACCTTGTTTGACAGGGACTCAACTGAAATTGCCAACTCATTGCACATAGGTCCCTGAACAGCTGTCATCTAGTTATAACTTTCAGCGACTTGCAGCATAATCCAGATTCAAACTGCTGGTCATAAATTGGACAACAGGATCAGTTATAAAACAATAAACTTGGGTAAAGTAAATATAACTTTGGGAAACAAGGGTTTATTCAGTTCCCATCTACACTGGTGTTAGCAGGGCTATAACCAATGAAATAACAGGAAATGAAACAAAATAAGAGATGGAGACTCAAACCTTATAGCACTATAGCACAACAAATTCAGCCAAAGATTAATATTGCCCTTAAGATTAATAAAGTTTAATAAAGCTGCCCATCCATTTGTCTTATAATCATGCCCATTTGAAAGACTCATAGCATCCAAGTTTTTTCCATGTATTTAAGTCTAAATGTGTGAAGGAGCAATAAGAGTGCACTACTAACTAGTCACATCTGTGATGAAGCACCATTAGTCATGTCCTCTGTTAGGACTGAAGACACACTCCTCATGCTCAGTGTTTGATTCTGCAGACAAATCCTTGCTAACTGGGCAAAAAGGCCTCTTTTAAAGTGATGTCCTCTTATATTGGGAGGACAACAACTGTCCCTCTTCACCCCAGCACAGTCTTTTCCAGTGGCTGTTCCTGGTGTCTCTTCTGTATTTTTTAACTATGATGTGCCCTTTGGGGATAGACCCCCAAATCCAGAGTAACTATGGGAGCACATAAGAGACTTTACATGCGCCCATAGTTACTGCACCACCTAATGAAAACCTATGGGAACTTCATATTGGAATCCAGAGTAAGTTGTTCTTACTGGGAGCAAGGACTCCCCATAGTTACTCTGGATTTTGCCCTGAGAACCATTGACTGATTGATTGATTGATTGATTGATTGATTATATAAATCAACTTTTACATAAATTGATTATGTATGGGCAAAAGCCAGAGTAACTACGGGGAGTCCTTGCTCTGGTGTAAGAACAACTTACTCTGTATTCCAATACAATGCCTGCCCTCTATGGAGGATATATATATCGCTCGGGTCAGGAAGAGAGCCATGAGTATTGCTGCGGACCCTCTTCACCCTGGACACATCTTGTTTGAGCTTCTTCCCTCTGGACGCCGATATAGGACACTGTACACTAAGACATCTAGGCACAAGGATAGTTTTTTTCCTTGTGCCATTAAATTGCTGAACCAACAACTATGCTGAGGGATTATTGGAGAATACTGAAGCAGTGTTCTTATTTGACTGTATGTTCTGTATGTACTGTTTGTTATTTATGAGTTGGTGTTTGTATGTACGCAGCCGTTGCCGAAGCCAAATTCCGGGTATGGAGATCATACTTGGCCAATAAACAAATCTATCTATCTATCTATCTATCTATCTATCTATCTATCTATCTATCTATCTATCTATCTATCTATCTATCTATCTGAATTTCCGATAGGTTTTTGCTAGGTGGTGCAGAAACTACGGGTGCACGTAAAGTCTCTTATGTGCTCCTGTAGTTACTCTGGATTTGGGGGTAAATTTCAACTACTCTGGTTGAAATGCAGTTTATTATTAGAATGTGGGCTCCATTCTATCCAATATTTCAGAACTGATGCAGACAGGTCAGTAGGGCACATAAATTGGACAATGGGATGAATGAACATGGGTAATGTAAATATATAATTTTGGGGAAATTGGCATGGGAAACGTGCTGGTGGGAAAGCCGGGGAGGTCTTCTCAAGCTAAGAAAACATTTGTTCCTTTACCTTGAGATTGTATTTCAGTTGTATTGACCATGGAAAATTAGATAGGATTAGGCCCTTAATAGTTATTGATATTAGTGCTGCTTACCCGGTACTCTCCAGGTATTTTGATGTGCTTTATGGCATGTTTGCTAACCCAGTATCCCTTTCACTGGAGCAGGGATCTCTATCCCAGTGGATCATTGGAATAGAATTGCATTTTATATTGTGCTTACAAAGTTTAAAATATAACTATTTTTAATTTTATTACCAGTACAGTGTCTGATTTTTTCAATCTACCATTTTATTGTCCTTGAATGGCTGGGTAGACTGGACATTAACATATGATTTAACATAAGTCCATGAATCTGCCAAACGCCAAATAAATAAATAAATAAATAAATAAATAAATAAATAAATAAATAAATAAATAAATAATTTGTAAAAGTTGAAAGGGGCCTTCAAGACCATTTTGTCCAAACTGCTGTTTGAACAATCCCTTATGCCAAAAGGCCTTTTATCACCATATTTCTTTAATCCTCTCTCTGTCTTATGGCTTGAAAGGTGTGTGCTGCCACCTTTTACTTAGTGGCACAACCAAACTTTAGCATGGTATTTTTCTACAGAGTCTTTGAACGATATCATTATAAATTACCAGTATATATTACATCTACTTTTGGGGGCCTTTTTTTGAACCTTTATGAGTCATTGCAAACTGTTATCCGAGGGCATGTATCACCAGATAGTAAAAATTTGACTAGGCTTTTAAAAAGTTTATTGAATATCAAATGTATGAAATTTCCAAAAGTGGTCCATTACAAGAATTAGAGAAAATCTTAAATTTGATTTAAAAAATTGTATAAAAGATATTTAAAACCACCTTCAAAAATTTCCTGAAATTACATTCTGTCCAGTATTATTCATAACCTACAAAAGGTCCCCAGTCTTCTCTAAAAGTGTAAATATGAACCTTATTATTGTTAGAACGCACATACCAATTGCATACATTCGTTTTACCAGGTCCCAGTACCAGTGATGGGCTTCAAAGAAATTAACAACCAGTTCTCTGCCCATCTGGCAGCCACTTTTAAATGGCTATTTTTAAACTTTATATGTCCTGTCTCTTGTTAACAACCGGTTCTATAGAATAGGTGCAAACCTGCTGGAGCCCACCACTGCCCAGTACCCTCTGGTACCCCAGTATTCTATTAAACCTGGTAATTCTACCATATTCTAGTATCTGGTATAAATCAATCCACTTGGTAAAAGTGGTTTGAACTCACCAAATGGAGCAATAGTTGGGTGGTGACCTACTATCTAGGTCATATCTTTGTGTGCGAACAGAAGTCTTAGTTTGCATTCACTGCACTAGCTACCCCTGTACATGCTTAGGCTGTTGACCCTATCCTAGTGCACTCTTTGCCGTAGCTCAATTTCACACACAGTGTCAAAATTTCAGGAACAAAGAAGATTGTAATTTCCCTTGTGAATACCACCATCTTTTTTTCTCCATCTATCTACCAGGAAATACAGACATAAAGGAGGAGTGAAATCTTGAAGATTCTGGTAACAGCTGATACTTCCTTCAATCAGTTGTCATGTTCCCACAGGCTAAGATGTTGTCATCATCAGCACTCTGGGCTTAACTCATTTTGACAGCAGTTGTATCTCTATACGTTGATCTTCATCTCTTAGGGTTGAAATCTGTACATTGAAGCAATGGTAACTACTGTCGCATATTAATATGAAAAAGCTTGAACCAGAATGAAGAATGGGCAGGTAACAGGTGAATTTCACCATTTTTGGTGAATGTAAAATCTGTATACCAATTAAATTATTAATAGAAACTGTGTGAAATGTTTGTTCTAGTTTTAAGATTGGAATTTTATTCAGTACTGTATGTATAACAGCCCAATCGAGTGCAAAATCCTGCACCCTGCATAGGAATTTCACCTGCTGGATGTCTCAGGGTATGGGGTATTTGTCCCTTTGCCCTGGAGTAAGCTCCAGAAGCCACAGTGGAGCAACTTGGACTTGCAAAAGCTCAATCACTAGCACACATCCACATTATCCTCATATTGGTAGACCAGGCCTGCCTGGAAAGGGGGTTGGATAGAGCACACACCAACATTACCAGCACATGTCAACATTACGTGTGTGTGTGTGTGTGTGTGTGTGTGTGTGTGTGTGTGTGTGTGTGTGTGTGTGTGTGTACAAGTGTTTGTTCTGGTCACTTAGTTAAGATAATGAGAGGAACCACTTAATGCAAAGCTAATCAGGTTTGTTAGAGAAGAACTATGTTATGGAATGCAGATTGTAGGCAGATTGACTACCACTAGAAAGGTCATAGAGTTCAGCTTTCTGAATAAGTAAACTTAGCATTATGAGAGGCCAGTTCATATTCTTGTTTCTACACTATATACAATCATACATCCTGCTTGGATTGGCGCAACAGAATGCAAAGCAATTAGGAAGTGATTTAAGTGCAATCTTTTGTACAGTGATACCTCGCTGAACAAGTGCCCCGCATATCGAGTGCTCCACATAACAAGCACTCTGTTATGCAGGGCACCTGCCTCGCTTAGCAAGGCAGATCCGCTTAACGAGCACTTGCTGGCTGCCCTAAAGGCAGCTGCAAGTGCTCGTTAGCCCAGCTAACAGCAGCGCGCGCGGGTTGGGGAAGCCCAGGAGGGGACTGGGGGGACTTCCCTCCACCCCCTTCTGGGCTTTCTGCAGCCCGCACGGGTTGGGGAAGCCCAGGAGGGGGCTGGGGGACTTCCCTCTGCCCCCTCCTGGGCTTCTCTGCAGCCCGTGCGGGTCAGGGAAGCCCAGGAAGGGGCTGGGGGGACTTCCCTCCACCCCCTTCTGGGCTTTCTGCAGCCCGCAGGGGTCAGGGAAGCCCAGGAGCAGGTGGAGGGGACTCCCTTCCACCCCCTCCTGGGCTTCTCCACAGGCTCCCTGGGTTCAATGGGGCTTACTCCCAGAAAAGTGTCTTTGATTGCACTCCTGAGTATGTCTACTCAGAAGTAAGCCCCATGGTGTTAAATTGGGCTTACTCCCAGGAAAGTGTCTGTGATTGCATCCTCCTGATGTCTACTTGGAAGTAAGCCCCATTGTGTTCAATGGGGCTTACTCCCAGGAAAGTGTCTTTGATTGCAGACTTCTAACTATGTCTACTTAGAAGTATGCCCCATTGTGTTAAATGGGGCTTGCTCCCAGGAAAGTGTGATTGCATCCTCCTGATGATGTCTACTCAATTCCAGGGTTTTGTCATCATTTTTACATTGTTAATATTTTTATATGAAATTTTTTGGATTGTGGAACCAATCATTTGAGTTTCTATTGTTTCCTATGGGAAAATCCGCTTCTCTTAAAGAGCGTTTCACTTAAAGAGCATGCCTCTGGAATGAATTAAGCCTTTTAAGCAAGGCGCTACTGCATACCTCTAGGTATACAATTTCTAAGAACTGATTTTCAGAAATTTAACCCCTAAGGGGGTAAAAGAGGTACAATTTTTTTTGTCCCTCTACTTAACGTTGAAGACTGATCCACACCCAGCCCCAACCCCTGAACCTAGAAGCATGAAATGTGGAGAGCATATTCCTTCTGTGATGTAAGGACCCACTAAGAATGTATTTAGTGTCTGGTGTTGTCCATTGGTGCCCACTGCCCAGTGGTGCATGGTGGCTGGTGCCCAGAAGGGATGTCCAGTGCTCAGCAGGGATCCCAATGCTCACTGCCCATTAGAGTCTGACAGTGCCAGCTGCCCACTTATTACCACTACCCATTGGTGCCTGATGCCCAGGAGGGATGTGCGGTGCACAGTAGTGCCTGGTGGTGCCTGGTGTCAATGTCTAGTCCCCTGTGCCCTGTGCCCTGTGCCTGGATGCCCAATGTCCAGAGCTGCCTGGTGGTGTCTGGTTCCCAGTGCCTAGTAGTGGTGCCCAGTGGTACTCAGTGCATCCACTGGTGTCAGGTAGGGATGCCCAGTGTACAGTGGTACTTGATGGTACACAGTGGTGCCTGCTGCTCACTGTGCAATGGTGTCTGATACCTGATAAGGATGCCCAGTGCTCAGCAGGGATGCCTTGTGCCCAGTGGTGCCCCCTGCCAACTGGTGCACTGTGGTGCCCAGTTGGATTGCTGGTGCCTGCTGGTGCCTGCTGCCTAGTAATTCTTGGTGCCTGTTAGGGATGCCTGGTGCCTGCTGCTACCCACCACTGCCCCCAGTACCATCTGGTACCCTGTGCCCAGCAGTGCCTACCATTACCCGCAGGTGCCCAACTATTCCCAGAGACAAAAATAATCTTGAAATTTTACTTCAACAATGATGGGTTAATTCCGCAAGTCCTATATAAATCACAGTTACTATTCACAAAAGCAGTGACATCATTAAGTGGACCAACTGTTTAGATAGTTTTCCTTTGTAGTTAAATGTGTGTTTTTGTGTGTGTGCACACAGGAACACATGTGCATAAGTGCATGTCCTGCCAAATGAGGTGAGTATTTCTTGCTTCTGATGAATTGGTGTCACATCCATGAAATCATATACTACAATAAATCTGTAAGTCTTGGAAATGCCACCAAACTCTTTGTTTTTGTTACAACTGATTAACAAGCTATCTCTCTAGAATAAAGATTTAGCAAATAAAGAATATAGCAAAGCTGTAAAGTTATGAACTAGGTCGAGTTTTCTAACAGTCCAATCCTATTTGGATGTCATGTTCATGCCTATCCTATCCAAAGCCTGGGATTGTCAAACTAGTGGGTTGCAACTCACCAGCCTGGGAAGCCCTTTTTCTGGACCTTTGAGGGACAGGGGAGGTGTGAAGGCAGTGATGCATTCCCAGGGACTGCACCATTGCCAAGGACAGGGGGTGATTAATTTACCCAAAGTTAGTGCTGTAATCCAGAGATCCAGGGAGCCCTATGGATCTCTCTGCAGTGCTCCTTAAGCCCCCAAATCACTAAAAATAGTTATCAGAAGCCACTTCCAGCTTTGAGGTGTCCATTGGGGATGAGGGTTGACAAGAGGACAGGGATCGAAAAGAAAAAACAGGCTCAGAAAATAATAGGATCAGATTCAAGGTGACTCATTGGGCAACCTGACTACTGCAGGTAAGTTCCTAAACCCCGACGAGAACTGGTGCTGCTTCCGTGCCCCATAGGATGCAGTGGTCGCCATTTTGACACCACTGCAGCTGGGGACACAAGGGAAGTTTAGGATTGGGCTGCCCATCACTGTCTTTTGTGACAGAAGTTAGAAGACCACACTGAATCTTTCTGCTATGTTGCTGTACCTGGAACACCGGAACCCTACAAGTCTAGGTGTTGGCTATGTTGAAAATGGAAACTGAAAATGCCATTAGCCAAAACGGTTAGGAAGAGGACTTTCTATTTAACACATCAACTTGGCAGCCATACTTCCTTACTTGCCTGCTGTGTTCATTTCCATTTAGTAATGCTATTGAAATATGCTCCTTCTCAACTGTCATTCTCAGCACCTAGTTTCAGCCTTTTGCTTTCGGATGCAAGAAACCACAGACTCAGCAATAAGGATGTCATCAGCATCCTTGAGATTACATCTCCTTCTGCCAATGCTAATACCACTATGGAAACCATCAACAGCAATACACATGATTATTTCTATATAAATATTGAGCAGATGTGACAGCCTTGTCAAACTCCTTTTCTGGTGTCCAACTACTCTGTTATACCTTGTGCTGGCTTGACTACTCTGCTCTGGCCAAGAGAGGGAGAGGAGGGGAACAAATAGTATCTTAAGCAGGGAAACACTACTAGAGGAACATAGTGTATAATGAAGTTATTTTCATATTATCTTTATTACAGTCTCGCTAGAAATAAAATTAATTTGTTGACTTTTGTACAATGGTGATTTATATTAGGATGATGCCCATGTGGCATGGTTCCTGGCCAGTAGGGTATCACTTCTGCACCAGCATTATTTGAAACAAAATAATTTTGTTTCTGCAAAATAATTCCTTTTAGTAATAATAAAAAATATTCATTTTAGTAATAATTGGAACTTCGTTGCACTTCTTTCTTTGTTATCAAAGATCCATTTCACCAAAATGTCACCCAGGGGACACCCCCACGTCAGCATGGGACTTGTGCTGGAACTTATGCTGGCCAAACTGGGGATTAGGATTGCAGCCATCATCAAACATATTTTGACGACATAGGGCACAATCCAAACCAGTCCAAAGGACTTGTGCCAGCCTGCAAGTGTGTCATAAGGTACATTTGTATTGATGTGGGAGTCAGCAAGACCAGAGCAAATAGTTGCACTGGTATCCCCATGCCAAATCCAGCCCTGTAGGTATGTTTTGTTGGCCAAGCATAGCTGATGCTGGGGATCGGAGGAGTGTGGAGGTGGATGGGATGAGGCAGGAGGGAGGCATTCCAGGATGGAGGAGAGTATACAGAAGGTGTTCCCGACAGTAGCTTAGCTAATGATCATGTAGCTCGGTGCAAAGCTCAAAATGTCCCAGAAGGATGTCATCCCTGGGTTTTTTAGAAAATAAAATTTGTGGAAAACCTGCCTTCTCCTTCCCAGCAGCTCACCAACCATTTGCTCTGCTGCTTCCCCCAGCTAGTGGCACAGCTAAGGCACCTATCAGCTATCTGGAGTTGAAGAAGATTTTGTAACACTCTTCTCTATATCCCTTATTGGCTAGAGAAACTGTGCTGGGGCAAACAGGGATGCTATTTGCTAAATATAAGAGGAACACCATTAAACCACCATAAAGGAGACTCATAATACATAACTGCATAAACTGTATATACATAATACATGACTGCTCTCAAATGGAAATGAGAGCTGAATCATATTAACATCTTATTAGTTTCATACAGTATCATAATTGCATCTCATTGGCTTTCAGAGCAATCTGTCTTAGCAAAAGTTTTGAGTTAAAAAAATCCACTTTTTGTTCCATATAGGCTTTTGTGTTTTCATTTTCTGATTAATTGGCCATAACTTTTAATAGAATACAGATATACCAGTGCTGTTTGTTTCATTGCAACCTGCTTAAATTACCTTTTCAATGATATATAACATAATGGTATTATTAATTATATACCAATTATTCACAATTTTAGCCACTAGTGTCAAGCTTAGCTTGTTGCACCCCTAAAGCTTGCTGCCCAATGCAACTGCAACCCTCTGCACTTCTTAATTACGACACTGGTTCTTGGGGGCAGGCAGGCAGGGAGCATGAGGCAAGACTACGACCCTGTAGTTTTGTGGATCCTAGTCTGTTCTTGGGTTGCTCCAGACTGAGCAACTCCAGGTTTTTTTGTTCTGCTTGAATTTGTGCCACCACTTGAGGCGATGCAAATCCAAGTACACCAACAGGGGCTGTTGCGGCTCTCTCTGAGGTAAGGGTAAAAGTTTCCCCTTGTCTCAGGCTTAGCCACAGTAGCTCCAAACTTCCACTGGATACAGTGCAGGCATACCAGCCTGCCTGTTCCAATGCAAGTGTAGTCCACCTGAAAACGACAGGTACGGGGGGAGGACATCTGGATCCAGGTATCATATGTGCTCCCTAAGGTATCTGGTAGGCTGTTGTTTGATGACGTTGGACTAGATGGGTCTTTGGCCTGATCAAGTGGAAGTTTTTCTTACGTTCTTAGGATTTTCCAGAGCAGGAAACATCCCTCCGGGGCAGGAAGCCAAGCTGTGATACAAGTGCCTCTCACCCAGCACTCTGCTTGTACGCTGCTGCCAATGAGGCTGAGGATCTGGCAAAGGAGCACCTGCACCATCCACATTGGGACCTGCCAACCCATCAGAGCTGGTTTGGAGGACCCAGAAGACTTGGCTGTAGAGCCTTACCCCAAATCCCCCATAATTGCCTGCACAGAGATGAGGCCAGAGAGAGGGTTGTTGAAAAAAATTTGAGGAGTGGCCAGGAGCGGAAGAGAAGGTGACGAGACTATCTGAGCTCTATGGAGCCCAGCAGTGATTGATCTGTCCCATTAGGTATACCCACGAGAGCTGGACTGGGTAGAGTCATCCCTTCTACTGGGGAGGAGACTTCAATCAAATCCAATCCTGTCTCCATTGAAGACAGGGCAAACCCATCTAGTTAAGAATGTCCCACTTTCCCTCTTCTGAGAATAAGACCTTTACAGGTAAAAAAATTCTATTTTTTTATCCCAAAAGTAAGCAGTTGGGATGGAGTACAAAAAAAGATCCCAAAAAACTATCCCAAAAGTAAGCAATTGGGATGGAGTACGAAAAAATGTTGCTGGACAAAATGATTCTCTATCATATTGCACCAAAGTTGCTATCAAATCAGAGATGTTAGACTTGTACAGAATGGTGAATTGGTACAACATGCCAAGATAATAAAATATCACCAGATGGAGTGTTGGAGCATCATGCAAAGCTATTCAATAGAGAATAGGGTAGAGAAAAGTTATGACAAGTTAGAGGGCGGGCCTGGAGATAACTCATACATAAACCTCTGTGCTTTTGACAAGGGAAGCTTTTTCAGAAATCACAAATCAAACTTAGCAGAAACTTAGGTGGCTAATATGTGATGCAAAAATGATATAATAGAGTTCAAATGAATGCATAACACAGAAGATTTGTTGCAATTGAATTTTACTATGCCATTGTGGTAGCAGGAGTGCAAATCACACTTTTGTTCATATAATTTCAGTGTGCCCTCAGTATCTTCAGAGGATTGGTTCCATGACACATACACCTCATGGATACTGAAATCAGATGATAATGAAATTTAAAAGGGGCAGGATCACAGCATTGCAGGGACTAAATGGAGGTTGGCCCGGGCCCTCCATGGTCTGACCAACCTCCCGGCATCTTCAGAAGGCCAAAAGTCACTTTAAGTTCACATCTACAACTTCTGGTTGCGTCTGAGAGGTGTTTTGAAGCCTCTGAGCCTCATAATACCTCCCAGACACAGGCTGCAATCCTAAACACACTTCCTGGGAGTAAGCCTCATTGAATATAATGGGATTTACTTCTGAGTAGACATAAATAGGATTTCACTAACAATTGCACATTGATTGCACAATTGATTGTTCCCTACTGCAGGATGCAGCACACACCCCACTAGCAATTCTGGAAAGTTGGTTAGGATTGTGCCCTAACACAGCTATCCTTTTTAAGTGTTGAAGGGCTCAATCCTAAGAAATTTAGGCCAGCCTAACTCACCTGGCCTTTCTTTCCATGATGGTGTGGGGAGTTTGGTGTATTCATGTACGTCTGTGCATTGACCTAACCCCTTCCCCCCTCCAAGAGTGGCGCAGAAATGTCTTACTGCACTTTTGTGACACCCCCAGGACAGCACAGGGTTTATGCCGCATTATAGGCTAGTTTAATCAGAGGTTTAATCAAGATTGCAGCCAAAAGCATGCAAATCTTGGGCTCAGAAAAGCACTGCAAACTGAAAACACTAAAAGAATAATTGGAATATACTAGAATATATATATTATAATGATGACGGTGATATAAAATAGCTTATAATAAACGCGTAGGTCTGGAATAATACTTTAATTGCCATCACAATCGGTGGAAGTCAATAATTCCAAAAGTAGTGCTTGACTTAGGGAAAAAAGTGTAATGGCTCATGCAGTCAGATAATGGATTTGTTAATTGTGTGCAGTTGTGTGGGATGCTATAGTAAAGGAATGAATTTTTAAGCAGCATTTTATAGCAAGCAATGCTCTTAAAGTCAAATTGTAAAGTAAATATTTTATATAACAAACGAACCACTAACTAAAGCACAACTAATCACAAGTAAGTTATTTCCTGATGTGCCAATATCAAACAGTAACCAGCAACCGACATTAAATTTATTTTTTTTTAATTTGCATAGGACTTTGAAATCTAGGAAAAAGAGTTCTTCCTGTCCCTCCTAGTATGGGACAAGTTCTCATTCCCAGATTGGCCAGTCTGGAAAATGGCAAATGTCTGGAAAAGAAAGACAAAGGCTGCAATCCTAAGCTCCAGTTAGTCCGGCCTAACCCCAGCATAAGTTCTGTGATGACCTGGGAATGTCACAAAAGTGCCATAAGACATTTCTGCACCACTCCTGGTAAAGGTTCAGCCAGTACACAAACATGCACTTGTCTCCCTACATCACCAATGGAATGGGAAGACCGATTAGTTGTGCCGGCCTAGGTTGCACCCAAACTTATTTACTCACTAGCAGAATTTACCCACCCTTGTGGGAGTAAAATTTCAAGAATATTTGTTGGCCCTGGCACATCTGGGCACTAGTGGGCATCTCTGGGCACTGGGCAGTGGGCACAAGCAGCAGGCAGTGACAAGCAATGGGCACTGACAGGTACTGGGCCCAAGAAAGTATCAGGGCATTGGCAGCCAGTAGTGGGCATCCCTATTGGGCATCCCTATTGGCACTATTGGACAGCAGGGACACCAAACACCACTATGCATTGGGCAGAAGGTACTAGTGGGCACCAGTGGCCACAAGGCATCCCTACTGGGGAGCAGGTACAACCAGACAGTGGGCAGCAACCACCACTTGACATGATCAGGCACCACCAGGCAGCGGGCACCACCGAGTACCCTTGGGCAGTGGGCATTAGGCATCCCTACTGGGCACCATTGGCCACCACAGTGGGCAACACCAGGTACCACTCTCAAGATGAATGTTCTATATCTGCATATCTGAGTCTGCTTAAATTGGAGTTGGCTGGCTGCATCCTACCTAAAATCTGTTTTAAAATGTAGCAAGCAGAATAATGGGGAATAAATTCCCACACAAATAGCTGCACATCAGGAAGAACTGAAACTTTAGTTTCTGTTCTTTTAGCCCTTTTTCTTTTTCAATAGATAAAATACTAGGAACTCCTTTCATTTTCACTTCAGTGTTTTCAGCTCAGGATTCCATTAATACCTCCTTTTCCCCCTCTGCTATTCTGTGCCCTAGTTTGCAGTCAGTTCATACTGCACTGATGTATATTTCATTGCCCAAGGCTTAATTTTGATTTATTGTCCATCCATAAATTAGAAAAATATGCTCTGGAATTCCATCCTGCTGAAAAGCTGTGCCTGATGTCAGGGGACTGGGTGATATTTAAGATGTCAGAAATACATATTGGATTAGCGTGCTTTGTTTCCCCACAACAGCAGGTGTTTAATCATAGCTGATGGCTGAAGTTAAATGCATTAGGACAGCATCAGCCAAGAAGATGGAGTTTTTCTAAACGATACAAACTCCAGATAAATAACTCAAAACTAATTGTGTGGCCACATCTTAGATACATTTTTATTTACTTAATACATTAAACCATGAAAATAGCCTCTGGCACTTAACTTCCCATTTACGATCCTGCACAAATGCCTTATATTAGTGAGTGGGTGCTTGTTCAAACAGTATTGCATTGCTCTTTCTTGGCTATCCAATGGATTTAGATATTTTACAGAAGCATTAAAAAGGAAAGAGATAGGGATTCGTCATTTATACAAGCATGCTAGGTGGGGTTGTAAGCATTTGCATATATTCCTTGAGGAATGGGCTTCTACTGTTGGATATAAACATCCAGTTTATTTATTTTAATAGTAGATCAAACCATATATATGCCGTGAATTCTGACCAAGTATTTTTTTTAATGTTGGCTGTTTCTTTGTTGCTGTAAGGGTAGCTGTTTTGCTTATGTTAATCAGCATTCTCTGCGTATAGAAAAATGATCAGGTCTGGTCTTGAGCAATTTAGCTGGAGGCCGGAGAGAAGATGCTTAGGAGCGCAAACATTTTCAAGGTCAACCGGTGAACTGTAACAAGCCAGTGAGATTCATGGCGAGAATTGTATATTTTGACACAACTGCGATTTGATTAAAAGAAAAAGTAATGGGTTTAAACAGTCGCTATGAGGATGTAGCCAGACTTTGTTAGCTTTTCGCAAATTACTTAACAGACCAGTGATGGAACTGGAAATAGGGCTGTTTTATAGAAAAGAAAGGAGAGAGGATTTCTCACGAAACAGTTCTAATAAGGGTGTTAGCTCTGGGTTTATTCTCAGGTATGCATACTGCCACTTCCTGCCTCGGAACATTATGACATTGTAAGGTGACATGTGTCACCTCTAAGTACACATATTTTGAAGCTCCATTATATTCAAGGCTACAGTAGTTATCAAGTTTGTGAGGTCCTTCTCAGACATGGAAATATGGATGGAGTTGCCTAGAACAGTGGTCTTCAAATTAAGGGTCAGGACTCCCTTGTGGGACATGACCTCAGGTGAGGGGGGATCAACCATCCCCCTGAGAGTGTGGGATCAACCATCTTGGAACCTGGGCGTTAAAGCACAATCCTGACCATGTCTACTCAAAAGTAAGCTCCATTGTGTTCAATATGTCTTACTCCCAGGAAAGTGTCTTTCGGATTGTCTTTCGGAAAGTGTCTTTCTCATTGAACACAATGGGACTTACTTCCAAGTAGACATGGAGGATCATCCCAGTAAGTTTGACAGGGAGAAACTGAAGGCTGTTCCAATGAGACACTGAAGGCTTTTGAGGTGATGGGGTGCGGAGTAAAAGAGGCTTACCCAACTGCAAGTAGAGCACACATATTCTTTCCCCATGGAAAAAAGTGGGGCTGGGGTGCACCCCTCCCACACACACACTTTTACTCCATGGGGGTTCTAGGTTAAAGGTATCTAGGTTGTGAGGTTAAAACTGATCTGAATGCTGGCATGATTAAAGCTGTCTCAGGAAAGTGACTAGTAATCAGGGCATGAATTAAGCTCTCCCTTCTTTCCGTTATCTCAAATCCCTTCTCCAGTCCAGTAGGAATTTTCCCCTTCAGAGGACACTTTGAAAAGGTCATCCAGGTTCCTTATACACAACTGTTGTATAACAAATAGTTTCCATTCTCCATGGTCCCTGAAGCTGCTAAGGGAGTTCAAGGGCAAGCAGAAATTCCTTTCTGCACATGGGGGGATGGTGCACTTGAGAGGGTGCTGCACATGCAGAGTGTTGCACAAGGGGGGTTGATGTGCATGGGGGCTGATGCACATGGGAGGGTTGATGTGCATGGGAAGAAGGTGCGCATGGTGAATTTTAATAGTTGGGAAATACCTTGTCTTACCTGGGCCTCTTTTCCCTTTCTATGGCTGCAATCTTAAAGACACTTTCCTGGGAGTAAGAACCACTGAACACAATGGGACTTATTTTTCAGTAGACATAGTTAGGATTTTGCTCTAAATCTGAAAATAATTTATACTCAAACTTTCTCACATAAAAATATTTTTTTCTTTTTGTATTCTATTAATAAAATAGGACAAAAGAAAATTAAGATTCATTTTGTCGGATAATTTATACCTTAGGAATTAAAACAAGCACACTCAATGAAGTACAGTACAGTCTCATTGTACACTGAAGTACAGTCACTAAAGGTCTGGGATGGAACTGCTGGATATTAATATATAGCAGTGATTAGTAATTGTCTTTGCCGTAGAAGCTAGAAGCCATGTATATGAGTGGATGATGGGCCATTGTGTCACAAGACCACTTCCAATTATCTGTGATGACATCGCTATAAGACATACTAAAAGGAACAGTGATGGTGAAGAGGTCGAGGCTGAGCACACACCAGCCCAGACTGGTGAAGTATCAGTTCTATTGCCCTCAATGCCAGAAAGCAATGTACCAAAAAGGCAACAAGGCCACCACCAGCTCCCTCCAGAACACTGCTGCCACTGATGAGTTGTCCAGTCTGACCCTCATGTTGCACAGGCAGTAAAGCCTCTAGCCTAGTGGCACATCTAGTGGCATATTCCTGTGGCACACCTGCAGACTATTCACAGCACACCAATGTGCCTTGGCACCCTGGCTAAAAATCACCACACTTGATCAATACTTTACTAAAATCTTATGTATAGATCATCATGGTGCTGGCAAAGGTCACTGGGGACAGAATGGCACAAGACACTGAGGGCCCAATCCTATCCAATTTTCCACTGTTGGTGCAGTTGTCCCAGTAGAGTGTGGAGCAGCAGGTGGAATAGCAATCCTATGGCGGAGTAACAATCATTGGGGCCTCTCAAAGTATGGGACCATGCGTTCCCTTTCTTTTGGACTGCATTGTGACTACACTGGAGCTGGAAAGGTAGATAGTATTGAGCCCTCAGGCTGCAAGTCCTCAAATATCAATGTATTACAATGTCAAAATACAAGTCAAGCTCTTTCAACTTTTTATTAAACTTCCGTGCTTTTGCACAAACTATTTGCAAGTCCTCTTCCACCTGTAGGCTGCAATCCTATTCATATTTACTTGGGAGAAAGCCCCATTGCCACCCTATTAGGTGACAATCTTATTCATATTTACCTTGGAGAAAACCGCATTCAGACTAACTTCTGAGTAGACCTGCATAGGCTTGTGCTCTAACTTTGCAGGGCAACTGGAGAGGGAGTGGACATAAGGTGAGTGCTTCTTAGAGGAAGAGTACACACAGGGTTGTACACATAAGGACCTCCAAGGTGCAAGTAAGGTTAAAAAACAGGGAAAATTGTAAAAATCAGAGTTGGAACCTTCAAAATCATCAAGTTAATCCCTGTCAGTGTAGAGTATCCACAACTACAAAATCTCAGATATATACTATCCAGCCCCACACACCATTACTTGGGAGTAAATTCAACTGAATATAGTGATGCTCCTGCCTTTATGTGTTTGGCAAGCAAATGGGATTTTCATTTCCCTTTCAACAGAATATTTAGAGAGTTTTGCTGCAATCCTAAAGACACTTTCCTGGGAGTAAGTCCAATTGAACACAGTGGGGCTTACTTCTGAATAAGCTTGTGCTACATACATCTCAGATTTTCCTTGTGTAATTAACTTTTTCCATGCAAGATCACTGGAAAGGTCGTTGCTTCCCCACTCACTCTCCTCATCCCCTATGGGTTTTGGGTACATCCAGCCACCCAGGAAAGGTTGTTCCAACACACACACGCACACACACACACCCTTGAAAACAGCAGCAATAACGAAGAACAGAATCAGGGTGACCATATTTCATAACCAAAAAAAGAAAAGGCCCTCTCCAAAATGTAGGACACCCAAGAAAAATGTAGGACATGACAAAATAAAAGCGAAAAAATACTCATATATATTGCTTTCATGTGCTTAATTTAAACACTATGGCTGCAATCCTAACCTCCACTTAAACTGACCTAAGCCCCAACATAAGTCCTCTGTGCTGACTTGGGGGTGTCACAGAAATGTCATAAGGCACTTCTGCTCCACCCCTGGGTTGGTTAGGCCACTGCACAGAAATATGCAGTCCTTCCCACAGTGCCATGGAAAGATATGCCATGTGGGGCTGGCCTAAATTTGTTAGGACTGTGCACCATATTAGATAGATAAAACTTTATTACAGTCAGAAGACCAGCCACTATGCACCATATTACTTATTTTAGAACTATTACATATAATTAATCATATATAATTTATTAATTACAAGAAGGTTACATGCTGCCCACTTGCAAGAAAAAGGGGGACATTGGAAAAAATTTTACAGGCCACAAGGCTAAAATTCAGGACATGACCGTGCATCTTTGTTTTTTGTTTTCCAGTTTTGGGGCCATAACTTTTGATAGGAAGGAGATATTTTAAATCAGATTTTATGCATTGAATTCTGCTGCAATGTACATACCCAAAGGTATATTACATGATGGGATTATTCTGAACTCCCTAGATATTAATTGCAATTTTGGTCATGCCCCTAATGTGTCACACCTCCAAAGGTGATTCTGACTGAAAATGGTTTCATCCCTCTCTTTTATTTCTATAGTATAGCTGGCATAGCATACTCAAGCCAAAGCTCATTACTTTTGAAGATCAATACTGTATTACTTTTAATACTTGTGTTGCAGTCATATTTGGTTCAGATAAACATCAACACATGATTTGTCTTGATTGCTGAATGATCGCTGACAAATAGCTGAATTGTCATTTATAAGAATACTTATTTACTACTAATCAATAAAAAGTTTCATAAAACAGTTTAAATAACAAAATAAAACAAATGATTGCTTGTTCCAAAAGGGATCACAATCTAAAGCAGAAGAAATATTGGAAAGTTCCTGGGAAAGATGCTATACTTAATTGAAGAGAGACAAACACTGTTTCTCTGTTAAATATAAGAAAAGCACCACTTTTTAAACTTCCTGCAGTCTAATTTGCAAATGAATTTATTAGGGTGTATGTTTTGCATGTGGCCACCACACTAGGCCACAAATCCATGGTGTGAAAACCACCATTTAAAAAAAAATGACAGTTTGGATAGCAGGCCTCCGTCAGTCTTGAAAGACTATGGTATCGTGCTCAGCGCTGCATACGCTGCATGCGAAGCACGAAAGCCTGGGTTGGATTGTTATGGAGGATAGGCTGTTACCCAAGCAGCAAATCCCCCCTCTCCACACCCCTGAATTAGTCCAATGGAAAGGCACAGCCGATACGATTGGATCCAGCTGGCGTCGCAGAGCTGGGCTAAGGACAGGAGCTCACCCTGCCTTGTGGGGCCAACCTGGGTCTCGAACCCTGGCCTGCTGGTTAACAGGCACAGCGTCTTAACCACTTGCACCACCCACAGCCCTCAGTTTGGATAACTGAAATATTATATACCTGCCGATATAACCTCCTTTAACCAAAGACACAGAAGGGCTATCCTGTTTTATCTGCTTATGTCAAATTTGAAACATCAAAATCATTATATTCACTTTCAGATCTCAACAATGCACTTAAAATTATTCCAGTAACCCCAAATTTCTCCAAAATGTTCCAGAAGATCTTTTATGAAGTTACTGGTCGCCCCATTTTCAGCACTGCTTTTTGATATTTGCCCATGAGAATCCAATTTTTATCATTGTTTTGACACATCTGCTTCATAGCTAATGCTCCTAATTTTAGTATGGTCCAGGGCCAATTTGGGCTACATAGGAATATTCCCAAGGCTAATATACATGCTGGACATCAACTCTTTGTCAATCAGCAATTTAATTAAGAACAATTAAAAACCTCAAACTAAAGTTTTTACACCCAGAGCACAATTTAGGCATATATACATACAAGAAATTCTCATTGAGCAGAACTGTAATCCTAGTCAGTGTCTACACTACAGGAGTTTTGCACACTCTTTTTATACTATTTTGTGTAGGTAAAAGTATTTCCTATAGATTCAGATTAAAATCTTGCTCCACTCCAACTCTGAGCACACTGGCTGCTATAACAGAACAATGTAAAATGTAAACACCAGTTATGCCTATTTGCCAATAACGGTTACTTCCTCTACTACAGTATATCAAAAGTCTTTATGTGTCTCTTGTAACTAGTTGTATGGTAATAAATATGATGAATAAAAGCTGCAAAAAGTAGATCAGTTTGCTTGTCCCCAAACCAATCCAAATATAGACCTTCCTTGCAATACCTTTCCTGCAAATATTGAAGTTGGAATATGATGACATGGACTGATGGAGATGAAGGCTGCAAGTCCAACATGTCTGTGGCTTTGTGTGACTGCTTTTCTCTCTTATTTATGTTTTTTATCATTACTCAGCTCAGCCACACAAGGCAAATTGTATTTAATAAATTAGCCTAATGGATTCCGCAAGTGGTTTGTGAGCGCTGTGCTTCCTCCGGTTAAGGAAAACATTTATATTTCTACTCTCTTTGGCTTTCTTGGAGATGAGGGTAACCAGAGGGCAGAGACAGAAAAGGGAAGGGAGGTGGAGAGACAGCCACCTTCCTTTGGGCTAAGAGGAAAAGTCTATTTAAATCCCAGGGGAGGTCTGTTGTAGGGAGGGAGAAGGGAGGGGGTGTGCTGTTGCCCTTTGTTTCACTGTTGTGATCCTTGGCAGCTCCAGGCTAAAGTACCCACCACAGCTTTCCCCATTGCTGAAATGCTGCCACCCGCCCCCTTTTCCAGTATTACACATTAAACTCTTCCAAAGGGGCCGCTGTAACAGCTCCCCATGAAATAATAATTCATTATGCTGCTAGGAGGGAAGAAAGGGAGTGTAAGTGTCTTGATGGGATTAGAGAAAACCCCTGCAGAGATGATTTAGTAGCCGTGATAATTCACTTAATAGGAGCCTGGGGTAAATTGCCAGACACTGAAATGTAACTGAACCTGTCTCGAAAGGACGCACTACAGGGCTGTGTAGGATAACTGGCTTCATTAGCAATATTTAAGAGATTTCATATAAGAATGAGTCATAAAAGGCAGAACTATTTAATCCACCCCAGCTTCGTGGCCTTTAACTTTAACCATCTGAATATCAAATTGGAAATGGCATGACAGCAACACATTTTGGAAACTGTTCTTTTGGCTGTTATTTGTATGGTTGGTTTAGCTTCTCATTTGTTAACCTTTCAAGATGAAGATCACTAAAAAATGCATAACTGCACAATTGGACCTCAAAAGAAGATAAAAGAGGGTATAACAGCCTAGACCAAATTGCCACAAAACCAAAGGCAGGTTCACACCATTACATTTGGCTGCTTTCATCAGGAATGGTCTACTTACGTAAGCACTCTAAACCTGTGAGGCACAAATTTGCAGGTGCAGTAATTTGCATGACTCGAAGGTTGCAGATCCTACAACGCTTAAAGTAGCAAAATCTAACAAAATCTAACAAAATCTAAAATCTAACAGCATGCCAAGATCCAACTACAGTGCTCAAAAGAAGTAGATCTCTTTTGTGAATGAACCAGCTAACATGCAAGTGAGAAGGAAAGCCCTTCTAGAAAGGCTCTATGGATGAAAGCAAGGTCTTTAAAAGGTCAGTACAAAACCATCCCTTTCTTAGGCTTTGCACAATTCCCTATATGAATTTGAATTGTTGCATTTGAAACAATAACAGGGATGCCTATTGTGATTACTCATTACCCAACGGGATGTAAGTGTGCTTAAGAATAGACATAAAACATATTCTGGATTTATTCTGCCACATTTTCTTAAGTTCAATCTTCCTAAAATAACATTTTCTGGTTCTAAATGGAAATATCCTTAACTATAGTGGTAACTCGTACATGTTGACTTCTAACTGATAGCCAATTTACCCTTTGCAGGGCTTTCTGAAGACCTCTTGTGATTGAGGTAGCATGCCAAGTGCTGTCCTCTCCTTTCCAGGGCCTTGCTGTGCCAAAAACTGGTCTCCACGTAGGTAGTGTTTCACAGCCTAATCGGGCAAGTGCTGGCTCTGAGTTCCTGAACCAAATGTGCCATGAAGCATATTTACGGTACCCTGGAAGACACCACACAACTGTCTAGAGCAAGGTAAGAGAGCTGTTGTTGGTTTTGGGACAGGGAGGGTGGGGCAAAAGTAAGGAACTGGCCTGAGACATGGGGTGGGACTCACAGAAGTCTCTTCCACTGGATCTTTGGGTAAGGCTAAAAAGCCTGACGTGGATATTCTAATGTCTCTAGCAGCAAAATAGCCAGTGCAGGGCATGAAAAGTTCCATTGCAGCATCTGGGGCTGGGGAACGGGAGAAGGTCCCATGGCTTCCCAGCATCCAAGAAATACAGCAGCCACCATTTTGGTGCCGCTGGTCCTCTGGATGCCAGTAATGATAGGACTGGACGTCCTGTCACATCCTCCACTCTTTCTCCCACTCTCTGTATTTGAAAAGCAAAAAAGAAAAATGCAAGAAAAATGCAAAGAAGAAGAAGAAAACAGAAAAGTTGGCGAGTAGAAGGCTGTCTGAAGAATCCTTAGCAGGAACAGACCTGGTTAAATTTTGGATGAGAGACTGAAGTTGATAGAGCTGTCATGAGACAGCAGAGCCAGGAGGAGTTGCTGTTTACAGCTTGAAGCACAATCCTAACCATGTCTACGCCATTCTGTTCAATAGGTCTTACTTCCCAGGACTGCAGCCTAAGAGCACAATCCTAACCATGTCTACTGAAAAGAAAGCCCCGTTGTGTTCAATGGGTATGACTGCCAGGAAAGTGTCTTTAGGATTGCAGCCTTAGCCAACCTGAAACTGCTCCTGCTGGGAGCTCAGAAGGCATACCCAGATGTCAGGTGTAAAAACCATGCTAGATAAAATCCCCGTAAGGGATTAAATCTAGAAGAGAAGGTTCTACAAAATGTCCATAGAACAATTAATGTAGAAATTAATGTGTACCTTACTGTAGAGCAGTGTTTCTCAAAGTGGGGGTCAGGACCCCTTTGGGGATCGCCTAGAGCTTTCCTGGGGGTCACCTAAAGACCCCTAGTGCAGGGGGCCAGGTTAGGCTTGCCAGACCTCCAGCTGTAGCTGCGCATGCACTGGGGCTGACTGACAGCCTCAGGGCCCAATCCTATTCATGCCTACTCTGAAATAAAGCCCATTATAGTCAGGGGGCCTTTATTCCCATGTAAATGTGTATAGGATTGCAGCCTCAGGGCCCAATCCTATGCATGCCTACTCTGAAATAAATCCCATTATAGTCAGGAGGCCTTTACTCCCATGTAAATGTGGATAGGATTACAGCCTCAGGGCCCAATCCAATGCATGCCTACTCTGAAATAAATCCCATTGTGTTAAATGTGTGCATAGAACACACATTTCATTTGTAACAATGAAAATACATCCTACATATAGGATATTTACATTACAATTCATAACAGTAGCAAAATTACAGTTATAAAGTAGCAACAAAAATAATTATATGGTTGGGGTTCCCCACAACATGAGGAACTTATAAAGGGGTCACGGCATTAGGAAGATGGAGAACCACTGCTGTAGAGTTTTGTATGCTGCCTTGGGCATTTGCTTTAGCATAGGAAAGATGGTATATAAATAAACAAACAAACAAATAAATAAATACTGTATTCAGAATATGCAGAAGTACCTTTGTAGACTTTTGCCTCACACTTTTATAAAACAAACTACTATGCATACTCCAGAGATCACTGGCTTATTCTTGCTATTGCCTTCAATCATACATCTGAGTAAAGAAGAGTCACTTATTATCTAGAAGTACCTAGATATGGATCTTATCTGCATAATAACCTTTTACATTTTTTAAAATGCACATTCAAATTGTTATGAATAAAAGGAGAAAGAAAAAAACTCTGTCCTTTGGAATGACATTGAAATATTGTATACATCCTTTGCATCAGCATAGGAATTTCTGCAGCTAACTTCTCTTCTAAAATACTGACAAACAAAACATACTTTAAATGACTGTTTAAAAGCAACAAATATTTTCATCTGGATGTTCTGATTTTTCTCTTATCTGAAGTACCTATTTGTAAGCTCAATATGAGCAACTTTAATTGAAAATTCAGATACTGTGTATTTTCAGAATAGCTGCTATATAAAATGTAGATTTTAAAACATACATACTTCATAAAAATAAATTCTATAAAATACTGTATATGTTCATTGCTGCAGTCCTGAAGTGCACTTGGGCGTGCCTGTGTATCACTGGGTTGACCCAATTCCAAGATGGGCCAGCCCAGTTACACCAGAAAGAATTGGGCTCGCGTAAGTCAACTTAGGCTGGCCCAAGACAGATGGACCTGGGCTGGCTTAGCTGTGCCAGCCTAGGCAGTTAGTTCATGAGAAGCATGGAAAGGCCATGTTCACCATGGCCTGGAACAGTGCAGTTAAGCTATATCCAGAGCCTGTTTCCACGGTGGACATTCACCCTCAAAGCTCCTTCAAGTTAGGCCACCTAAGGGAGCAGGAATAAATCTGAGTAGACCCAGAGGAGTTCATGATAAGCCAGAATAAAAATGGAAGTGAGACAGCATAACTACACCAGCCCACCTCAGGATATGGCACTACTATACTAGTCCAGTGAGAATGCTACCCCTGTGCTGCTGCCTATTAAGTAGGCCAGCCAGAAGCTTTTTATCCTGTAGATAAACTGGATAAACTCCAGTCAACTAACTGTCTAACTGTCAACTGTCAACTCAGGATATGGCCTACTTAGGCCAGCTTAGCTGGGCCATTTTTTCTGACCTAAAGTCAGGATTGCATTGTCTATCAATCAAATAATCGAGCTAAACCAGATCTTTTATCTAGCATTTTAGAGACCGGTTTATCTTGAGTAATCTCAATTTGAATTGTTAGAATTGTCTCAGACCATGTAAGCATGTAGTTTAGCATAGGTCCCAGTCCTGTATATTCTTATATTTCATAACAGAGCCAACCTGGTTTGGAAATGTAGGTTCAGGAAATGTTCTGTGCACATTATACAAAACATGTTTACATTAGAATTGCTCTTTTTATTTCCACTGTGCCACAGTGGAGATGTTGCATTTTACATACCGTAATGCTGTAAACCAATTTGAAATATAGCAAAGAGAATATTCTTCAAATAAAACTAATAATATTAATAACCACAATTGTCAATTCAGAACAAGACAAGTGTTTTAATAAATCTTCACTAATACTCCATACAAATATGAAGGAATGACTAGCTTTCTCTAGGCCTGTTCCCTTGTGACCATCGTCTGTTATGACTTTGAATAATTCCCTTTAGTGGAAGGCAGCCAACATAGTCCATTATTCCAGATGGCCAGCTCCAATTTGAAGTTTTGCAAATAGTTCTCGTTGTTCAGAAAGGCTTCATTTTATTTCTTTCATCAGTTAAAAAAAGAGGGGGGGGGGAGAAAAAGATCAACCACCAAAATTATAAAAATTATACATGAGAGGTTTTTTTTCCTCAACACACATTTAAAAGAAGATAAATAATATTAAAAATTCCACATGCTTAGGCCAAGGCATTAACCAACTAACAACTAAGAAAGGATAAGAAAACTTCAGCTTGTCCAAAGCCCCCTCTCAGCTATACCCAGATCTAAACATCACTGCATTAATCACCCCACCCACACATTCTGCAAACACAACTGAGATCATAATTGTCCTGATCAAACTAGTATGTGGATTTGTACACCGTGAACTTTATTGCACACAAATGGATGGTGCTTGCCCTCACCTGAACAGTGCCATCCAGGAGGTGGCTAATTTTGCTTACGCTGTACCCTCAGGACTGTCTTGCAGTTGCATCCTTGCTGGATAGTTAGATAAGGTTGGGCTCTCAGATAAGACTTTCACTAATTCAATCACAAACTTCTATCAGCTATATGTACAGTGATTTAGGAAAGGAGAGATGGATGCACACAATTAATAAAATGTAGGAATACTGACCAGCTTTTCACCACACATCATTATACTGATTGTGTCTCATCCAGGTACTAGTTGAGTCTAGCGAATTACAGTGGTTCAGTTTCCAGAATCCATGTGGATCCCAAAATTGTGTTAAAGGAAATTCATTTAAAAAACAATCTTCCTTTGTTCAATGGTTTTAAAACAACCTTGTTTATTGTTTTGATGAAGGACAAAGACAGCAGGCAATCATTCTCTCTCTAGATGCTTAGAAAGGCTACAGTCCAAGACAGTGACTCCTACCTTCATCACAGCACAGGGAAAGACTGCAAAGAGGAGGTGATAATCACTTTGCATTCTTTCATGTGCTCGGGGGGAAAAAGAGAAGCCTTGGATTTAAGCTCTAAGTGCCCTGAGAGAGGACGAATTTGATTTTCTACTGGCTGCCTTCATCCACATTAATGCAGCTGTTCTTAAACAACTTTTTCCTTTAATTTAAAGGGCACTTCTCATTGCATTGAGGTAAAACCACAGGTGAAAATGCATGGATAATTAGGTTATACCTGTACACCCACATAATTGCCCCCATCAATTCTAAACTGGACACTATCCAAGTGTGAAATGGTTATCTGAATAAATCCGAGAACTACGGCAATTAAATCAGGTGTGGGCCCCTAATACTGAATCATGTAGAAAGCAACTTCATACCACTTCAACAGGGAGCTTGCTTCAAATGTTATTGTCTGTTGTTCAGTCAATTTACATTATATTATTTTGTGCTTGTTCCTGATATGGTTTTTCAGAGCCTGTTTTCTCCATCTCCTTCATGGGAAAGCATGGGAAATACAATGCAATGGAAGCCAGTAATGAAAGTGAAACATGCTTAGCATTTTTAATCAGAAACAGTCGGTACTGACTAGCTGTATGAATTTACCACATACCCAGTTTACTAGCATGCTCTTAAGTCTCGGCATAGAGCAGCAGCAAAGATTGGATGATAGAACTGTCAGTCTTGGTATATAGTTAGCTGTTTAAATAACTATTTCAACAGAATTGACAGAAAATACAAGTCCACAAGTTGATATGAGATCCAAATAAAGCCAGCTTTTGGTAACATCTTACTATGTATAATGATGCATCTACATAATTAAACAAATTATTATCATTAGTTTTGCCTTTACCAAGACCATTAGCAGGACAATCCAGAGCAACTAATGTGTCCACATAAGAGCCCTTAGGTTGCCCTATCTAACACTAGGTTGGAGCAACTGCAAGATGCTCCAGCCCAGTTACTCTGAAGGAGGCTTAGGGCAGAGCAAGGCAAGATAGGGTGCCCTAAGAGAGGTGGACCTGCTCTGCCCTAACTGGGGCAGCCTAAGCAGCTCAGGAGAGGCAAGTTGAGGGCATGTTTAGCATTGCCTAGGGCAGAGCAGTTACTCTGAATCCAGAGCCTGTTTCCAAGGCAGAAATGCCCTCTTCCAGCCCTCAGAGTTATACCACCTCAGGAGCAGGTGGTAGAGTAGACCCATAGGGGTCCATGATAAGGCCCGAGTAAGAATGGCAGTGTTGACCAAAAATCTGAGTTCTTGGCCATCCTAGCTGTAACCCCTTCCTCTCAACCTCAGGATATGGAACAACTATGGCTGCCCACAAACCTCAGGATACAGCAGGCCACTCCAAGAAGCCCCTTGTATTCACTGTAGAATGTACTGGCATCTCATCAGGGACTCCTTATAAGGCAGGCACCCAGTGGCGTCACCAGACTGGTGCGGCTGGTGTGGGCTGCATTGGGGATGCGCTCCGTATGGGGTGATGTGCTGGAGGAGTTTGACTGTCCTTTGGCAGGCCCCGGGCGTCAGTATCCCCATTCAGGCCTGCTCCAAAGCGGAGCAGCAGCCAGAAGCTACCACTTGTCTGAGGAGCTGGCCTGAACGGCCATCTGAGGTGCACTGCGCAGAAACACACTGAGCATGCCGAACAGCTTCAGAGGAGACTTCCTTAGAGCAGAGAAAGTCCACGCCTCTGCACAGCCATTCGGCCTCACTCAGGAGGCGGAGCGGCAGCCGAATGGCTTCAGAAAGAGTACTGCACAGGCACCAACTCTGACGCCTGCACAGTCTCCCCCGAAGCCAAAAGGCTTCAGAAAAGTACTGCGCAGGTGTCAGAGATGGTGCCTGCGCAGTACTCTTTCTGAAGCCAGTTGGCTTCAGAAACAACTGCGCAGGCGCCAACTTTGGTGACTGCGCAGTCCAGGTAGGGGGGGGCACGCATCCCAGGGATGACGCACAGACTTCCGCACCAGGTGATGTGCAGAGTCATGTCACCACTGTAGGCACCACAGCTGTTCCTTGTTCAGTGTGATCTGAGGGGTGTCTCCTCAGGAGCAAGTCTTCCTCTTGTGTCAATTACTTAGCATGCTCTGGAGCAGTTGGGCAGCCCAGGCTTCCTGACTCTTTGGATTCAGCATAACTTTCTGCTCTGGATACAGAATAGTTAGGAGAGTGCAGTTAGGTCAGAGCAGGCTGAATTTGCTCTGGATTGTGTCCTAGGTTAATTAAGAGCTTCAAAACTGCCAGTATGGGTTAGATAGGCATTAGGCTGCAATCCTGTACACTTTTACCTGGTAGTAAGTTTAACTGAACACAGTAGGTCTTACTTCTGTGTAAGCATCTATATAGTTGTGCTGATAGATTATTTGCAAGACAAAATCAGCATAAAATTTGACTTCTGAATTTTTTTAAAAGGAAGAAACTGGGTCAAGTGGCTGTCCCTGTAGCACTATCAGTAGGTTTAATAAAATCAGATATAACCTGTGTTTGAAATATACATTATAAATAGATGTATAGATGGAGTAGATATTGAGAAAAGGGATGTTAAAGATTATGAATATTAAGATTTATATTAATCTATAAGCCTATTAAAGTACAGTAAAACCTGTCCTTCAGACCACCTTTTTAAAGATATCACCTCCCTGATGGGACCACTAAATTTCGGGCCAAATTATTTTCCCATAAAGAACAATGAAAAGAAAATGATTATATTAAGTCTACTTCTACTATGGTTTCTTTTCATTGTTCTGCCAAAAATGACTCCAAATAGTAAGATAACATTGTTTTTGACCTTGTTAATGAACCTGAAGAACTTCAAGGAATGTCTAATCACACATTTCCCCTTAAAGGAAGGGGGAAAGAGGGAGACCCATTTTGCATTACCTTTTGTAGAAGCCCATAATTTCAGTTACATTCTGAAAAGGCAGCTTCTCTTCATAGTGTTAATAGTGTAGAGTGGGTTATGGTGAAAAATGTTCTCTGCACCAAAAATTTCATTGAGCAATTTGTGTAAAGCAGCAGTCTCCAAAGTCCAAACTAGAGACTGTTGTGCAATAACAACTCCCCCCACCCCACCCCACCCCACCCCAAGAAGTTCTTATCATTCAGGTGCTCTGCTGCTTCATTTGTCACCTATCTGGACATAGGCTTTCTCTGGGTATTTGCATCAATGGCCGAGACATCCTGGTGCAAGCTTCAGGGATATGGGCCATAGATATGACTGCCCAAGCATCCCTCTGCCCAGATAGGTGACAAAGTCTCAGAGCAGCGGAATATTTCACACTGCTCACAAAGGGGAGGGATTTTAGTGAATGCCAGAAGTGACACCATCAATGTACACTTCAATTCTAAGTGCAATCATCAAAATGTTCCATTACTGATTCTGTGTCTCATTCTGGAAGCAAAGGAAATAGTAGAAAGGATATTTTGTTCCTATATAACTTTCAGCTGATGGACCGACTACTCTTCAAGGTTGTCCACAGGGAAGAAAGTGTGAACATACTATGTAACACACTATTCTTGTTCATTGAGGGCAGTCAATGCATGAAGCTTCATAGCATGAGCAAAAATAAAGAAAAATGTAAAAGAATTGATATATGGTGGTACCTCTCATACCAAGTGCCCCACATAAAGTATGTTCCACATAAGTCTAAATTTCCAAGGAATCCTACTTCACATAACAAATCTGCTTCACATAACAAACTCCTCTAGCACCTAATGGGCATGCTCGCTATGCAGCCCTGACACTCCACACGGAGGCTGTTTAAAAGGGCTACTGGCCAGCGCTGCTGCCTCTAACTGCTCTCAACTTGGGAGCAGTTGCCTGGGGGCACCAGAGGCAGCTGCCCCTAACTGCCTCCAAGTGCCCCAATTGGCCACCTTGAACCTCCAGCAGCACTCCAGATAAGCCTCCCAGGAAAGTGTCTTTGATTGCAGCCTCCTAACCATGTCTACCCAGAAGTAATTCAGTAGTGGGCTTCAGGGGGTTCTCACAGGTTCTATAGAACCCTTAGCTAATGAGCGCCTGGTTCTGAGAACTGGTTACTAATGAGACATAGAACCTGTTCTTAATATAGGTTATTAGGACATGGAACCTATTGTTAATTTATTTGAATCCCACCACTGAGTAAGCCCGTTGGTGTTAAATGGATCTTACTCCCAGGAAAGTGTCTTTAGGATTGCAGTCTGTCCCTACAATCCAGACTAACTACGGGAGCACATAAGAGACATTATGTGCACCCATAGTTACTGCACTACCTAGTGAAAACCTATGGGAAATTCATATTGAAATCCAGAGTAAATTGTTCTTACACCGGAGCAAGGACTCCCCGTAGTTACTCTGGATTGCTCCCTAAGTAGACTTCAGTGTTTTGTCACCATTTTTAAATACAGTTAATATTTTTATGTGAATATTTTTTGGTTGTGGAACCAATAGTCTGAGTTTCCATTATTTCCTATGGGAAAATCAGCTTCACCTAACAAGCACTTCACATAACAAGCATGCTTCTGGAAAGAAACTTGTTATGTGAGGCACCACTGTATTTCTGTGTTCTCAAAATACTGTAGCCCTGGTTGAGTAAGAACTTCAAATGCCATGACTCTTTTCTGATTTGTTTACTTAGTGGCTAGGGCTGCAATCCTAAGCTCCAGTTAGGCCAGCCTAAACCCTGACATAAACCTTGTGCTGACCTGGGAATGTCACACTAGTACCACAAGTCTCTTCTGCATTACTACTGGGGGGAGATTTAAGCCAGAGCACAGACATCCGCTTGCCTCTCTACATCACCAGGGTAATGGAAAAACTGATGAATTTTGCTGGCCTAGGTTTCATTGTGCACTCTAGGCTTGTTCTGAAATACTGGCAATACTTAAGGTGTATGTTGTTATACTGAATACTGTCATTTTAATGTAAATCTATGACCACTGCATCATAAAACTTTGTTTTTAAATCACAAAAATGTGAAGATACTGTACTTTTAGCACTTGGTCATCTAGAGAGAGCTGCACTAATTATGATTTGTGAATTACTTTCTTCATGAAATCACAATTTTTTACATTTACTATATATAGGTTATGAATTTTACTGAAGGTTTATTGCCTGGGGTGAGACTTTGGTTGTTTAAGTATTGTCAGTCTGGCAGAATATTCATTTAGATTTTCATGCTGTAGTCAGCACCTTGACTGTCCTTAGAGTTTTACAGTTGGATTAAAAATACATTGGATTCATCAAACATATTGTTAGTAAAATGAACCTGGGACTTCCCTGTTGCATTCGCCGTTCTCCGATTTTCTGGCAGCAAATGAATTAGAGACCAAACAGATGTGTTTGAAACTTTAGCAGCCACCTTTGCTCTGAGCAAAAATTGACCCATAATCACTCATATAGCTAACTATTAGGTTGGTATTCATAATTACTGCTTTTCAGTCTGTAGGTAGTAAGATCATTGCATTACCCATTTTGTTCTGAGATACAGGCTGTTCCGGCTCAAAGATTTCTGGAATTATTTGGAAATTCTTGTGGCACAACTTTTACAGATATGAATTAACATCTAGCACAGAATCCTCAAATATTAAGTATTGGCACAGCAGTGATGAAGACAGCCCATAATTTAGACCAGCCATGGGACAGTCTTAAGTAAGCTATTGCCTTTAACTTCAGCACTTCCTCTGTATAATGAATGTAATTACTGGACTACTTCCAGAGGAAACATAGATACTCTAGAAATGCTTTAAATGATAAAACAGCACATGTCAGCATGAGCAAAACATGGATATAATATCTGGCATCCTAGTTTTTTGAATCCAGGACACTCCTTCAATAAGGAACACTTGGTTGCCATAACACTGTAAAAACAAAAGTAATTATTTATTCAAAATATTCTACCCTGCCTTTTTTCCGCCATGCGGACCCAAGGTGGCTACAACATAATAAAAACAATATAGTAATACATAATATGATTTTAAAATGTAATACTGAGAACACTAGATTAACACTACAGGAATCAACAGAGAGAACTCTTAACAGGAACTGCACATCAGAGGAACCAAACAAACAGAGAACGTTAGATTCCATAACCTATCTTCTTGTCACTTCCAGTAGCATTAGTCTAGCACAGGGGTGTCCAAACTTTCACAGCTTCTGGACCTTTAACAATTGAGTATAAGGGGGAATTTCAGGAGGTAAAGCTTGTGATCTATGAGATCACCATTGGATTCATATTGTAGAGCAGTGTCCAAAACAACAATCCGTTTTGAAATAGCACCGAGCTGTCAAAAGCTAACGAAAAAGCAAAAATATGCATTGAATTCTATGGAAAGTGAAAGTGACCCATATCACAGCTTTACTCGTGAGTAGGCAAACATGCCATAGTCCATTAAAAACGGCAGGCTGAGAGTAACCTAAGGAAAGCAGAATTGTCCTGATCCAATGAATCCAATGAATCCAATGAAACATATTCCTGACAAATCACCCCAGAATGGGGTCCCTGATGATTTCACTGAAATGCATTTAAAATGAAATGCATTTGTTTACTAGTAAATTACAGCAATGTTTACTAGCAAGTAAGGAAGCAAGGTTTGGCTGGTGTGGAAGGTCTCTCCAAGGAAGAGCAAGGCTTCCAAAATGGTCCTGATCAGGGACATCACTAGGTTGTTAGAAAAGTGACACCCTTACTGACCAAAATGGCTAAAATAATGGTTTGTAGAAATAATCCAATCATGTTATATACCATTGGATGTATAATTTGCAACAGAATGCAGTGAAACAAACACCTTGAAATATCTTTATTCTATTAAATTGTGTGGCTAAAATAATCCGGGGGAGGCAGGGCAATGACAAATGACCATGCCCACCATCCAGGTGTTGTTCCGCCCACTGCATGCAGGTGACGTGCTGGCCACCACACCGGGTGATGCAAACCCTAGTGACTCCCCTGCTCAGTTGTGCACTGCCTCTGGAGGTGGTGCAGAAACAAACTAGTAGACATGAGCAGCCAGAAGCTGCTCTGCACTGCTTGGGGACAGGGGTTGGGATTCCACATATGGCCACATCCCAGCCCTTTAGAGAAATCAAGCAGCTGTATTTTGGGAGGTTTTTAAAAAAACCAGTCTGCAGTGCTCTAATAATGACACTACAAAGGTCACAGAATGTAAGAAAGATTTGGTACAGGAACACATGTGAACAAGGTAGTTATGCCAAGGAGCCTTATATACTGTAAGAGAAATGAAATCATATGTGTATGAAAGCCATAATCTCAGAGCTTAGGAGAGACTTGTACAATTGACAATCAAATGGAGCTTAAAGGAAATTACGAGGTTTTCAACTGTAAGGTTTGAAATAAAGAAAAGTAATATTTTACTGCAAAAAATTGCAAATGTCAAGAGTAAATCATAAAGACTTTGCACCATTGAGCTACTAGCCAGTTCTATAGCTTCCTGAGTTCTTACCACAGGGAAAGACCAACTTTCATGCTCAATAAAACTTAAGAACTTTAGAAATACATTCAGGGATGTAAATCACATATTTGTGCCTTTTCCCCCCTAAATGGCTAATTATAAAAGACAAATGATGGAATGTATGAATTCCTAGTCTGATAATGTGGTCCTGCATTTATTTTAGGACATGTTATCATCATTGTTTGTTCCGTGAGATGCACACCAATTTCCTCCATTGAACAGAAAATGGGGTTTGGCAAAAATAAGATGTTCTTCTTGTCTTCTATTCCCTCCTGCCTTTGAGGTATTTCTTAGAAAAGTTCAGAAATATCTTGGAGCAAGCAAACAAACCAGCTTCTGAAGTGCAAGGGCCATTTTCTCAGCTGTCCATCTGACTGGCTTTGGTCCGAAGCTGGACAGGTGGTGCCCCAGATTGAATCTGCTGTTATAGGAAAGATTTGATTCACAAACAGGGTGATAAAATTTTATAGCAAGGAGCAAAGGGAAGTTGCTCCTAGATCCTAGAGTAAAAGGCGTTCTCCCACATAAATCTGTCTTAATAGCTCTGAATTGTGAAGCATAAAGCAGAAAAATAAATTGAATGATATCCTAAATATAAGTTTACACACACATTACTATCCATGTACTAGCAGTGATAGACATTTATTTATGTTATGCATTTGCAGACTGTTAAGGGTCCTTATTTGCATAAGATTGTAGATTTGTCTACTCATATACATATATATAGTGTGGCATAGTGCTACTTTTAAGCATATGTACATAAAGAATCTACATTATGTACGCAGACACACAGAATGCACTGATTTATACTTAGCACATGCTATATTTCCATGGATTTTTGTCTTTTGTGTGTCCAAAATTTATGTTCTGAGAGACAGTATGGAAGGGATGCTTGGGCTGGCACCTTGTATAGCATTACAAAAAATTCTGGGATGTGCATCTCGGGTTACATACTGTTTCATTAGCTTTCTGTGATGTCACTGAGATAGCGCTCCTAAAAATACTGCTACTCTAAGCAACTGTCAAGCTTTATGGACAGTTGGGCCAGCCTAGTCTGCTAACATTTTTCTGAACAGCCTTGACATAGATAGTCCACACCATGTGTGTAAGATTTTTCCAATAAGACATGATTTTCTTGCATTATTTAGTCAAGAAAAGCAATTAGCCTAATAAAAATACTCCCAAATTTGAGGGATTTATTGAACAGCTAAAACAAGAAAAGCAGTTAAAACTGATTTAGGGGGGGAAATTTTAAGTAATTTACACTCCTGAGTGGCACACCAATCTCTAGATCCACCAAGTTTGTGTTATGCAAATGTCTAGCAAACGCACACCGGTGCCATATTTCCAGCTTGGCAGATGCATTGATCTCAGTGGACTTTGAGATATAAACTTCAATTTGGCCCCCAGTCATTTAGTGGACAGTGCCACCAACAGCTCTGACACCAGGTTATTTGTTGTGGCTGTTTTGCTGTCCCTGTTTGCACATTAATCCAGTGACAATTAGGTGTCAGCGAGCGTTGATTCTGCTTGCTGATAGCCTTGGGCTGTGCACTTGAAGCCCTAATCAGGAGTGTAAACTCTGCTATATTTCAATTTGGAGAAGCGCTCTTCCGCTAAGAGGCCCCTGGCACTGCGATAAATAAAACGCCTATTTACTCTATTGCCACACTTAGACATCTAATGCACTTACTACCAGCCCCCTAATCATAGCCTCCAGTTAAATCCGCCTATAAATCACTCCATTCTCATCCTGCAGATTAGTGAAACCATTTTCCCCAAACCCCACAATGAACACTGTTTCCTTTTCTTGTTAGTCAAAAGCTAGATGATTTTTATTAGGTTAAAGACGAGCTCACAGATGGTAAATTGCGTAGAGAGAAATGAGCTGGAGAGTTACATGGTGCAGCACAAGCCATGCTGGGGGTGGGGGTGGCACCAGCCGCTAGCAGAACCAGAGCCGAGTGAGAAACAAACAGCCCCCTTCCCTTTCTGTGCTCACATCATGCTTCCCTCCTCCTTCTCCCTTCTTCTGTTAATTTCACTCCTGTGACGTTGGCATTTGCTTGGCACAAAGGGGCGGCTTCCAGCAAGTGGGATGAGAAATGGATTTGTCATGAAAATAATTTGATTCAGATGCTTTTGGGGAGGAGAGGGAAGGTTTGTCTACAGTACAAGATTACTTCAGGCAAATGCAGAATTGAGGAGAACATAATTCTATCTCAGAATCTGCATTGGAAGCATCTGGGAATTTGAATAGGTAGAGCCATACATTGCATTCATACCACTCAAGCTGCAGAAACCTACCTCTTCCTCCCCAGCAGCTTGCCACCCATTAGGTTCATGGGTCACTTTTGAGATAAGAAAATCTACTTTTTCTTCCAAAAGCAGTTGATATTTTCATTTTCTGGTTAGTTGGCTTTAGGTTTTGATAGAATACAGATATTCCAAAGCAGTTTGTTTCATTGCATTCTGCTTTAAATTACTGTACCTTTTCAGTGATATATAACATGATGGTAAAATTATTCATACATAACCAGTTTTAAAATTTTGACCTAGTGTCAAGCTCAGCTTGTTGCCCCCCCAATATTTGCTTCCCAGTGCAACTGCTACCCTCTGCACTCCCTAAGCTATGCCATTGACTGGCACAGCTAGGACAGTACAGAAAATTCTGCACCGGGCACCTCAGGATTGCACCCTGAGTTAATACCACATTTGGCTACTACAAGTATGGCACCTTGATAAAGAGGTCCTTTGTAATATTCAGGTACAGGTACTGACATTCTCCTTTGACAACAGTTTTCAAAACTGAGAGTCAGAGTCTTTTGACTCTGTACTGTGTAAGAGTATTTTGATAATCTTAATGAGAATACATAAAGAATGATTCTAACCAGAGCTCAATGGCATCCTTCAGTCTCGAAAGACTATGGTATCGTGCTCAGAAGTAGAGGTCCTAAAACAGCGTCTTTTATGACTGAACAGGCCAATTCGAGAGTGGCAATCCCTTCCACACTGAGGGCAGATACAGTCAGTCCCCAGCCCAGCCCCCAGATTTTGCTGTTTCCGGGACTGCCTCTTTGTCTCAGCCGGCCGAACGAGTGTCTCTTTGAATTGAAGACCAGAGCTATGGTCCCTCATTAGTGTTGAATTGTATGTCTTCTTCTCTACTACCACAGCCACCAATACAGATGTCTTTTATACAAAAAGAATTTATGTATTTGAGAGACCCCTCCTTTTACACATAAAAATCTTGCAGTATAGTGTAAATTTCTTTGTTACCAGCATGGAGCTAGTGAGCTGCCACAGCATGACGTCTCTCTAATGCCATTGCCAATAACGTGAAGAAGCCAATCCCATATAGATAGGGATGGTGACATGTCACTAAACCCGAGGGAGCAGGTCCTTTCAAGTATTCCTAGTGATGCTATGGGAACAAATGCAGTGCTATTAATAATACAGTATATGGATTTGCATCCCAAGACATGTTCTAAAGGTAGCCTTGTTGAAGCGAGGCAGATCTCACTGTGGTCAATGTCTGGAGCAGGAGTGTCATAAAACAGGCAAGCATTCCAAGAGCCAGAAGTGATACCATTAAGCAGGAAGTGACATCATTAAGCTGCTATTAAAAATAAGAACATTTTTCTTACTTAGGAACACATTCGCTACAAATTGCAGAAAAGAAAGTATGCAAACCTTGATCATATTGTCACGATTACAGAGAACCCAATCATCACATGGGCCATCCTTTCAGCAAACTGCTTCTCCCAAGACATCAGTTTGCACCCAAACGCAGCTGATGGCAGTGCTGGGAAAGTCATGAAGGTTCCAGGGCCGTATGTGACTTGAAGGTCGTTTGACAAACTTATGTCTGACACCCCTGGCCTAGAGGAGATTGCCTGGGAACCTATGTTGCGTCCCTTGAATAAGTTTCATAATGAAAGGAAAGCAATATGTAAGTATAATCCATATTGCTTACTTGTTAATATTAATATATTTAATTTCATTATTATTTATTCTGCCTTTATTATTTTTGACACATATATCCAACCTTCCCTTTCTCAATGGGAACGTCCATGGCAACTTACAAACTTTTAAAATGCAATCATAAAGCAATAATGGAAAGGAAGGAAGCATAGTAGAAGGAAAAATAAAGGAAGCAATAATATAAACAACTCTATATCAGAACCCCAAAATTAAAAGCCAAACAGAGGGGCAGAGCAATAGAAAAGACTAAAGCCACCTTAACTCTATGACAAAGTGGAGTTCATTTACAAGCAATCTGAGCCATGGTCCTGGCCATTTCCAGAGCTCATTTATGGCTTCGATTGAGCTGATGGTCCTGCTAACTGGCAAATCTCATCCCCTAGCCTTAAGGAATTTCCTCCAGCCTCCAGGGCAGATCATATAATTTGATCCCCCTCTTTTGTGGTCTGTAATTAGCTTAAACTCTCCAAGATTTGGGTAAGTGCATGTGGGATTGGGGCAAAGGCAGCATTATGATTGCCAGCATCATGGCCAGGGACAGTTTGTTTTTTTATTACTTATGAGGAGTAATTACCAGGGGTAGTGTTGGCCTCATAGGGATGTGGGAAGCTCATGGATGCCAGTTTCTGAAGGTGGCAACCCACCTTCTGAGCAGCAAATCTCCCAAACAAACCAAGAATACAAAAAAGGAAGATAGGAACTTCAGTTAGTACAAAGGAATAAGGCAACACACCAGTACATTAAATTCTAGTCACTAGTCACCAATGACAACTAGTTACAACAATGTAACTGTTTAATGCTTCCAGTATCCCAAAGTAAGGGAAAACAGGTAAAACCAGTTTAGATCCAGCACTCGGCTGGATTAGATCTGAATTTAAGTCACAATCAGTTCACAAAGTCCAAACCACCAAGGCCCTGTCTTACAACTACGCAAGGCTTGCTCACTGAATGGAGGTTATAAGGATCAAATGGGAAAGGACCCTACCCCTCATAGTGTCCCAAACAGATAGTTGCTCCTTTTAAAGGTAACCTGTGACTGAAGATGACTCTAAGAAAATTCTTGATCTACCAGACGTTAATGTGGCTGTGGATGGAGCTTCTTTCTTGGGCCACAGATGCTACTAACCTTTGTGAACTCTCTGTCTCTTACCATCACTTTTTCCTCCTCCCAGCTGAGCAACATACCTTAGCAGATACCTAACCTGTACCAGGGAACAGGTATTGCCTCTCTCATGTCTCCAAAAATTTTCACTCCAAAAATGGGTAAAATTGCCAGCCATTCTGTCTAAATAAAAATGGGGTAAGTATATATAATACATAATGGAAAATTTTGCCTTTTTTGTCTCATTATAGGTAGGGCCTCTTTATCCAAGGATTTGGCATCCTTCAATTCTTCTCACTGCAGATGCCAAATCCCCAGATTTGCACTCTCAGATGTGGCCAGAGCCTTGCCCCAGAGGTGACCGGGAGGCTTTCTGAGACATTTGTGTGCAGAGTCTTCAAGACTCAGAATGACACCCAAAGGAATTTTTAGAGTGACTTCATTTAAAGTCATTTAAAAAAACACTTCTGGCATCATTCTGCACTTCAGAGTTTATAATCTTAGCCAGTTATTCTTGCCCATTGAAGAATCTACCTATGGGTCAAAACTATCAGTTTTAAAAGGATAGTTTTCAGCGTACGCATAAAGTGCTTGCATAACTTTAATATTATTGTTGTTTTATAAATATGGGTGTTTGTGTGAGATGGAGGAAAGGATAGCAGCAGCTGTCATTGAAGTTGTGGAAGGCACAATATTGTGTTAGATGCAATATTAGGTATTTGGCGACAGCGAAGTTCACTCTGTTGTTGCTGTTCAGTTTTCTCCGTAACCCAAATTCTCCTCTCTCAATCCCCTGCCTGCCTGCCCCTTCCTTTGCTTTTGCTAAAAGGGTAGATTGCTGTGAAGTGCTCCCCCCTAATCTCTGTTTAACTATTTCCATATGATAACTGCTTTGAAGCCCTGCAGCCCAATGTAAAGGCCAGAAGCCATGGCTCTGTTGGGGGGGATCCTCCAGGGAAAAAGTATGTAAACAAAGCCCAGCTTGGCAGCCTTTACACTTCGCTTTCCTTCTCCTTTCTTGCTTGGATCTCAGGTGGAATTAAAGGGATTAAAGCTGAGAGTAAATGAGGCGAGTGTGCAGAATGACTCCTTTCTGAACCAAACTGCATGTTCCGTGCTGGGGAAATGAGATACACATTTAAATCTCATCCATCCACCGCCTGTGGCCACCACCGTGTACCTGCCTACTTAGCCCAAGGGTTAATTAATTGAGGCTTCAATGCACTATAGCAAGAGCATTATTGCATTTGATACTCTACATCTGTGATTTAAAACTCTTTCAGTCCCTTGTCAGCAAGGGAGGGTTTTAACCAGGAAATTAGCATTCAGATAAGGGTACGCTCTATTTGCTTCTGAAAGGAAGGAAATATTAAGGATGCTAGTGCACAAACTGGCTATAATATTCTGTCCCATCATGGACAGGACTCCTGAGCCCAGCTTCCCGAGGGGAGGGGTCATGCAGCAGGATCAAGGGACATCTAAAAACAACTGTGTAACCTCCAGAAAAAATCATTACATGGGAGGAAACAAGCTACCCAATGCAATTTAAACAAAGATGGTGGTGTCAGTTTTATGCATTCAAAGTACCCTGGCACAATCTATACTGTTAAACAGATAAATATTCTGGTGAAACTTTTTGGCATTGATTGCCTCTTATGGAAGTCCCTTATTAGCAGAATGATAACACCACATTTAGTTGATATAGCCTCCTGGCAAGTAGAAAAATGTTATTTTTGTATACCCTGTTGGCTCAATCCTATGCATCTATTCAGAAGTAAGCCCTATATATATATCTAATGGGGCTTATTCCCAGAAAAGCATGTTTAGAATTGCAGCCTAAGGGTCCAATCCTCTCCAGCTTTCCAGCACTGGTGCAGCCACAAAGCAACAAATGTTTCCATACCTTGAGGAGACCTCTGTGACAGCTTCTGCATGACAAGATGTGGTGTATGTTCCACTGGCACAGCTGGAAAATTGGATAGGAACCTAAGTCCTGTATGCTAAGATAGACGCATACAGTTTCTCAGCTACTGAACCATTATACATTTTTCACTGTACAGCATTTGAAGGAATATAGAAAAGCAGAATACTAAGAAAAATTAATACAGCTAGGCAAAAAAGATGCAGTTTGGAAATGATATAATAACTAATGCCACAGCATGCAGGAGTTGGGAAAGGCAAGTGATGGAGAAACTGATTGAGCCCAGGAAACAGTGGGATCGGTGGCACAGGCGCACAGTGAATCTTATTCCTTCTCCAAAGCTTGGAAATCTGACATGAGGCTGTTCGGTCTCAATTTTGCTGGCACAGGTCTGGATAGCCCAATTGCAGAGGCTAGGGCTTTACCCAGGAATAGGGGACAAACTCTTGTCCTTCCCAATGCTGGATACAGTTGGCTGAGTGTGCTGACGGCGGTTAGGATTGGGCTATAAGTTAACTTTTGGTGTGGCAAGGATGATTATAGATTTTTGGGCTCCTAACTGCCAATGTCAGACAATAGTTGACTGACCATATCACTTAACTCAGGAGAAAAACGTGCATGTATAAATAAAGATTATTTAGCTAAGGAATAGGCCATGTTACTATAAAATAGAATCATGCATACATTAAAAAAATATGTGCTGACACTATCTTGGTGTCAAATAAATTATTCAAATGCAACTTACAGGCATTATTTTATTTTTAAAAGCTCAGTCACTTGAAAAATGCTCAATCATTATTTATATGGCTGATATCTAGTGATAGCCTGCCCTTCATGAAAGCCCCATATAAGTTGTTGTTGGCAATTCACTCAGCACGAGATCGGCAGCAGAGAAAGAGACAGTACAAGGCACAGAACTCATGTGAGTGTGAAACAAGTAACTTCTTCCAACCAGCTTGTGATATGGATGGAGAAAATGGTTGAGTGACTCAATCCTCAGAGATGCTGAAGTCCTTGTAATGACAACTGGAAATAAAACAGAAGCTCCCAATTCCAAGCATCAGACAAACTTAAATTCTTGAACAAGCATTTTATGAGAATAGTTAAACCGACATCAGGTTATTTGACAAAAAGGCTGTTGCGATTGTTGCTTTAACAAGCCCGATGCATAGTCAAGAGTAGCTAATGCCCTAGAGACAGGATGATTTCACAAGAGCCACACCCCCAAAGTTGCCTATTTAGCAAAAGTAATGGGACTTTTTCAGTTTCATAAAATACCTTGATAACTAGAAAGTGCCAGTTAATGGCAGAATGTTCCAACTATGAATTTTACAGAGATTAATCTACCCCTTTAGAATCCTAAGAAGCCAATCAAGTGGCCGCCCCAGTCTTAGATGTTTTACAATCTCTGTGGGTGCACAGCTGAACCTGAAACTACTGTTCAAGAGTCTAAACTGTCATCTTCATCTTCTTCCAGCATAAAAATACAAATTTTTCACCATATAAAGATTTTTTATAATAGCAATAAAGCAACTCTAGAGAACATGGTTGTCTTGAGATAGTTTAACTGTGCCTGGCACCTCATAACACCCTGGGGATGTGGTCGCCTCATAATAATCACTTTCTTCAGCATGCCTTGTTCAATTAAGGAGTGAAGTTAAAAGGTCAGTGCAGGATAAAAATGTAAATCTCAAAAGTTTTCATCTTGACCCTAACTCCTTGTCATAAAACCTAAATAATCTTCTACTGCAATAATAATGTTCTAAACCTCCAGCTTTGTACATCAAGCAGGAAAAGGCCTGGATCTATTTTGCTGACGAGTGTTACACATTGGCACAATTAATTCAGAATATGTTCTTTAATTTTTGAGGAGATGGGACGCAACACAACTACCCCATATACTAACTTTATTTTCTGTTGTACCTAGATTATTCAATGGACCTTGCAGGTATTGTAGTCATATGGTGCAATCCAGTGGTGGGCACCAGCAGGTTCGCACCTACTCTATAGAACCAGTTCTTAACAAGAGATAGTACATATAAAGTTTAAAAATAGCCATTTAAAAGTGGCTGCCAGATGGACAGAGAACCGGTTCTTAATTTCTTCACTGGTGCAATCCTAACCATGTCTATTCAAAAATAAGCTTCACTGTGTTCAGTGGGTCTTAGTCCCAGGAAAGTGTCTTTAGGATTGCAGCCATGTGCAGCCATTGCAGCCATATCACGGAAAAGGGTGATTTACAGGTGGCCCCTTTTTATCTGTGGGCTTGGATTCCATAGATTTGACTCATCATAGGTTCCGAACACACAATAGAGAGCCCTGCCGCACACTAATTTTTCTTTGTTGCACCTGTAGCCAGAAGCTTTTACAATTATAGAGTGTCTAGTTCTGAGTCTATGATATACAGAATCATTGGCATCCTTCAGTCTCGAAAGACTATGGTATTGTGCTCTGAGTGTCCTCTCCAGAGCACGATGGCGTGGGTAGATTAATATGGAGGATAGACTCCATATTAATGGAGCAAGCAGAAAATCCCCCAAGCAGCAAGCAGCAAATTACCCAAGCAGCAAATCCCCCCTCTCCATGTCACTGGAATGGTCCAATGGAACGGTAGAGCCGATACAATTGGTTCCAGCTGCATCGCAGGAGTTACCAAAATGTGATTGTACACAGTCACGAACAGCTTCCGGGACTCCGGCTCCGAATTTTCCCTCGAGGTTGACTCCTGAAGCTTTTCCCACTGACGGTATAGCCACAAGGCAGTGGAGGTTTGAGGTGGAAATCTTCCTTCTCCAGACAACCCACGTTCAGTAGGATTTTGGACAGGTTTAGGCTGCAATCCTAAAGACACTTTCCTGGGAGTAAAACCCACTGAACACAATGGAGCTTACTTTTGAGTAGACATGGTTAGGATTGTGCTCTTAGTCTGGCTCCTCAACAAAGGTCTGAACGGCATGGGAGTCCCTGCCAGTAGCCATACTATCACCCGCATAGCCCTTTTGTATCACTGGAGCACACAATCCCACCACCATGAAAAGGTACTGTCCATCAGTGGACTACAGAATAAAAGAAGAATATTTGCCCAGTTTAAAGGTCTGAAAAAAGTTCTTCTGATGTTAAAAGATACAAGCACCAGGTGTATTCCAGAGGTGACTACCTCAATCAACACAGGCACCACCACCTGGCTTACTTCAGAAGATGGGGCAGATGTTGAAAGTCCTATGTTCTTTAGGACTGAAGAACTAAAGTTGCATAGGACTCAAATGACAATATTTTTGAGTTGGGACTGTGCAGTCCTTCCAACAATCGACATGCTTATTCTCATAGTCAAGATGCGAACAGGACCAATGAGGCAGACTGAAGTGACTGCTTTAAAGGGGGAATTAGGAGAATCTGTTGGCACCCTTCTGCTGACATTAGAGCAACTGCTCCAGTGCCTCCAACATTGATCCTGCACCCCATGCAAAGTTTGCAAAGATTAGTTTTGAGCTTTCCAGTTCAACCTTTACATGCTTTGCAAGAGCCAGTAACCAGAGAAAGAGTTTCCAGAAGTCTTCCTCACTGATCCTTTGCCCCTTTGAAACCTGAAAGGGTTGAGTCTGATGGTTCCAGTCAGATCCTTGCAGGCTTCAAAGAAGATGTGGAACTAGCAACAGAGGCCACTTCTTCCTCTGTCTTTCCCAAAAGGGCATATAAGTTTTCAAACAGATTTTGAATACTTCAAAGTACCATACAGGTGTCCCTTGTTATCCACTAGGGTTTGGTTCCAGAACCTCCCATGGGTGAAAAAAAATCAGTGGATAAAAAAAATCCATGGACAAAAACCATGGAAAAATAGATTTAAAGACACATTTCCACACATCTTGTTTCTTCACTGCTCCTAATGGAATGAAGTTGTGCCTCAGTATCTGCAGGGGTTTGATTCTTGGACTCCCTGTTGATACAAAAGAAAATGTGACTGCAATCCTGAAGTGCACTTGGGCTACCTGATCTATCACTGGCCTGGACCAATTCCAAGATGGGCCAGCCCAGTTACACCAGAAAGGCTTGGGCTGGAGTAAGTCAACTTAGGCTGGCCCAAAACAGATGGACCTGGGCTGGCCTAGTTGTGCCAACCTAGGCAGTTCAGGAGAGGCAAGATGAGGTCATGTTCAGCATGGCCTAGAACTGTGCAGTTAGGCTGCAACCAGAGCCTATTTCTAGGGCAGACATGCCCCCTCGCAACTCCTCAGAGTTATGCCATCTAAGGAGCAAGAAAAAATCTGAGTAGACCCATAGAGGTTAGTGATAAGCCAGTGTAAAATTCTGAGTCCTAGGCCAGCCCCTGCCTCTCAACCTTAATACAGCACAACTACACCAGCCCACCTCAGAATATGGCACAACTACAGCAGCCCAGTGAGTATGCTGCCCTTGTGTTGCTTCCTCTTCAGCAGCAGTTAGGCCAGCCAGAGGCCTTCTAGCTCAGTGGATTTAGCCTAAATGTCACCCTAGAGGCCTCCTAGCCCTGTGGATTTGGCCTGGCAGCTCAGGATATGGTCTTAGGCCAGCTTAGCTGGGCCATTTTTCTGGCCTAAAGTCAGAATTGCATTGCGTGTTGATTAAAAGTAGTTTTTTTAAACTTCAAAAGTTTGTCCCTTTATAAGTGTATAAAAACATCTTTGCTTACTGACTGCCTTTCTAAAACAGTAGAAAAGCAGTTTAAAAAACTGTAATTAGTAGTGGCCATTTGTGTTGAGTCAAATCGTGTATAAAAAAATCCGTGTATAACAAGGTTGGACCTGGACAGACTCAAAGTATGACATTTGATGAAAAGCTTCCAGCCACAAAGTTATCCCTCATAATTACCTAACTTGGATTGTGATATTGTAGCATTAGATTTGTTGTAATTAGCACTAAGAATAAAATCCAGATATTCAAAAAGGGCTGGGAAGACTCAGAAAAATATTCTAAATGACCACTGTTTGGTATTCGATGCCTCTGCAGAACATGCAGAACACACTGTTTTTTTCTTATTACAACATTAGAGTACGTAAATGTCATAATGCCCACCTGTATTTGGCAGCTGTTAATCTTAGAACACAATCCTAATCATGTCTACTCAAAAGTAAACCCCATTGTATTCAATGGGTCTTACTCCCAGGAAAGTGTCTTTAGGATTACAGCCATTGTGTTCCCTCATGTCATTGGAAATATAGCTTTTACAGTTATGATAACATTAAATGTATTCCTGTATTCAAAATATGCCTGTTTTTGACAGAATAGAGATTTAAACAAGAGTTTCTCCTCTGGAGGTGTTTTGTGCCATAAATGATTGATGCAGGAAAATAATACATATTTCCTTTGCTTTCAGGTAATAGAATCCTCATTTCATTCGTGTCTTCAGCAAATAGAAATAAAAGTGTGATTTCTTCCTGTCAGGTAAGTAGTTTTTAGTCCCTCTTCTTTTGCTACAAAGAGAAAAACAATGAAGCAGATACTGGGTTGATAAAAATAGTCTGATAGATCCATCAGTTGATCTCAATTTACATAGGACTACATACAGTACTCAGAACTGTTTTCCGATGGCACCAGGACTCATTCAGAGGCTGTTGTGCCTGCTGTCCACCTTTGATTACAGAAGCAGCCAGAATACAAAGACCATCGAAGTAGAGAGGTGCACCCCAGAAAGATTTTAACTTCTGTTTCCCATCCATCTTCATACTTCAAGGAACTTTTGGGTTCAGTGCAAAAACTTTGTGAAATAATTTTTGTTGAAAAGCTATTCTTAATAATAAGGCTGCAGTTGCTTAGTGGTTAAAGGCACTGTGCCTGTCAATCTGTTCGAGACCTGAGTACTGCAAGACAGAGTGCGCTCCTGTCATTTGCCCAGCTCATGCCAATCTAGCAGTTTGAATGCATGCAAATGCAAATAAAGAAATAGGTGCCACCATGGTGAGAAGGTAAACAGCATTCTATGCTGGCCACTTGACCTTGGAGGAGTTTTTGGACAGCGCTGGCTTTATGTCTTAAGAAACGGGGATGAGCACCACTGCCTAGAGTTGGTCACGACTAGCAGGGTAACCTACAGGGGACACCCTTACTTAATAATAATAATAACTATAATAAAATGATAAAAATTGGTTGACAATAGGGTTGGTCTATCCATGAGGACGGAGCAAGTGGTACAGCAAATGGGATGGGGGGTGATTCACCAGAAGAACAAACCAGACCAAAAGGGAGTGCCACATGGCTGTATCACTTCCCAGCAGACATTTGGTCAAGACTCTTAGAACTTAGTATCTATCTATCTGTCTACAGTATTTATATGAACTCTGTATTTATGTGAATAAATACAGTATTTATGTGAACTCTGAAAAGTTCACAAAGCGGTTTACAAGAAAATGAAAAAAATTAATAGCTAATTAATAGCTAATGGGTGCCTGTCCCAAAAGGGCTCACAATCTAAAATGCAAAAAGAACACCAGCAGAAGCCACTAGAGCAGACATTGCTGGGGTGTGTAGGGCCAGTTACTCTCCCCCTGCTAAATAAAAGAGGAGCGCCCACTTGAAAGAGTGTCTCTTGCCCAGTTAGCAGGGGTTAGCAGTTAGTATAGCATCTCCCACAGGTGAAACAACCATACATGTGCTCCAAAGTTCTCTGGAGCTCTAAAAAAGGCTGGCTTGCAGAAAACCCTCTAAAACTTTGGAGCACTTGTCACTGGTCACAAGTCATGACTTACCAGACTAAAGCACCTGCCAGTAACTAATCCAGAGTTCTAAAAAAAATTAATGATGCTATTATGTGACTTGACTATGTATCTATCATTTCCACCATGGGTGCCACTGCCACTAACAATGCTGCGGTGGAAGAGATCACCCACTTCTGTCCACCCACATGTCTCCACAGCCTTACCCACTCTTTGAATTGGAAGAGGAAGGGGATATGGTGGGATAAGCATCAGAGGAGCAGAAATGGGAGCATCAGTAGGTAATGGGGGCGCATTTGGCATGCTACCAGGTGTCAAAGGGTTTGGAGTCAGCCTTGGTTGTCAAAGTAGAGTGTAACTTTCTTGCTCTCCCTGCTGGCTGTTTTTCCTTGAGCTAGATGTCATTCTCCCAGTTACTAGGCCACTTCAACAATATTTCCATTTGCCACCATAAGATTTTCCTGTGTTACATATTGAAGGACATTGTATACATTGTAACGTATGTGAGATGGTTTGTTCTACTCCACATACACACAAAATGCCTTCTATAGGGAAACACCATTTCCTCAAATTAGCTGTTGATCTTCCAACCCTAGCATGCAGGCGGTTTAAAGATTTCCATAAAGGCCAACTAGGCTAGGCGGCAGGCAGGCATATGTTTGTCCCCGTTCACTCAGCAGCTGCTTACTCTCTTTCTATAATTCTAGAGCAGCCTATGGTGACTAGTTGTTGGGGAGGGGGGCAGTCCAAAAGAAACGCTTTCCCACAGAGCTAGCTTATTAAAAAAAAAAAAGCAGGCCTCCGTCAGTCTTGAAAGACTATGGTATCGTGCTCGGCGCTGCATACGCTGCATGCAAAGCACAAAAGCCTGGGTTGGATTGTTATGGAGGATAGGCTGTTACCCAAGCAGCAAATCCCCCCTCTCCACACCACTGAATTAGTCCAATGGAAAGGCAGAGCCAATACAATCCAGCTGGCGTCACAGAGCTGGACTAAGGACAGGAGCTCACCCTGTCTTGTGGGGCCGACCTGGGTCCCGAACCCTGGCCTGCTGGTTAACAGGCACAGCGTCTTAACTACTTGTGCCACCCACAGCCCATATACATTTATATGTATATGCTAGCTTATACATTTAGTTTATATTTACTCATTACGTTTAGTGTAACAAGTAGTTTGGTCTTTAGAGCTGTGGAAAAAAATCATTTTAACCCAAGGTGGGTCAGTACCTAGAGAAAATTAAGCTGTTGGTTAGACCCAATAAATGCCCTCCTACCCACAAGTTTGTGCCACAAGTAAAATATGGATCTGCGCTCTGTATGCATTGCATCATCACATGTAGTTCCTCCCTTTATGTTGTCTTTATGGTGTCTTCACACAGGGCAAGAGGTGAATTGTTGCAATTTACTAATATTGCAAGCATTTAGTGGGACCTATGCGCTTGAAAACAAAGCACTGAGTATAAATGAAATGCCACGTTAAAAGCTGGGTGGCTGCTTTCTTTTCTGTTTTTTAAAGTGAAGTCCTGCTTTTGGAAAATGGGGTCATAATGTGAAACATGGGGCCTCATTAAAGCAGCCATTCCTGGAATCCCAACAAAACACTTTACATAATTCATCCGGTTTACTTACTGCAACTAATTGTTTTTATTTCCCAGTAATGTTCTGCGCCTTCAGAAGAACGTTTTCCTCTTTCCATTTAGCATACGCCACAAACACATAGAATAAAGGCAAGTGCATTTTCCTGCTCTTTGGCTCTAGCCGAGCCAATTTTATTTTATAAACAAAATCAATTAGACTGGTGTTCCTCCTAACCGTTCTCTCCCCCAACTCTTCCCCCCTTGATTGTTCAACTTGAAAACCTTCTTCAGAGTACTTTCCCCCCCTTATCCACAATATTTTGTTTAATGTCATAATAAATTGATTGCAGTAGCTGTAAAGAGAAAGGGGAACAGGAAACAAGCCACACAGGAAGCCTGAGAATAGAATCGGGAAAATGAAGAGACACTTCAAGCACTTGCTTTTTCCCCTGACGAGGCATTCCCTATTTATTAAAAATAAATTAATGCACTGCTTACGTTGGCCATTTTTCTGGCTATATCTATTTTCATCATTAATTAATGGAGGGATGAAAGATTGTGTACAGCAAGCCTTAAACAATATGAATGAATGGGAGGGCTGAATGAATAGATTCTCCTAACCCTTCTCCCCATATTGGGTAAGGTAACAAGGCCTGCTGCTGCATGAATGAGCTCAACTCTTCTTTATTTTCTTCAATAGCAGACATATAGCATAATTAGAATCATAGCTCTGAAGGGATTGGTAAAATGTGGGGCAGGTTAAGAATTATTATGAACCTGCAGTAGTTCTGCAGCTTAATTCTGTTCTCACTGCTCACATAGCTATTCTTCAGTGACCCAGAGGCTGTTTTGTACCTTTCTACCCCCAGAACATCCAAATAACTTACAGCTCAGTTAGCAGCAGATGGATAGGGAAGTGACGCAGCTATGGAGTAGAGGGGGTAGTAGTTGCACCAGGTAGCAAGCTTTAGGGGGGCAACAAGCTGAGCTTAACATTAGTGGCTAAAATCGTGAAAAATGGGTTATGTATAAAGAATAATACAGTAAATCCTTGGATTAAGTTTAACTTGGATTTTGCCTTTTTTTGCAAGACAAGCAAACATTTCTAATACATTTTGACTAGCTATACAAGTGAGGAGTCCCAGCCAGGATACAGCCAGTTTCAGCACTCCACCAGCACCTGCTCAGCCTCTCCTGAGAGACCAGCCTATGCATGTCTACTCTGAAGTAAGCCTATTACAGTCAGTGGGGCTCACTCCTGTGTAAGGGGGCAGATTGTAGCCTGAGAGACTAACCCTACAATCCAGAGTAACTACGGGAGCACGCAGGAGACATTACGTGCACCTGTAGTTACTGCACCACCTAGAGAAAACCTATGGGAAATTCATATTGCAATTGAGAGTAATTTGTTCTTACTCTGGAGCAAGGACTCCCAGTAATTACTCTGGATTTCACCCTTAGTACTGGTTATTTGTTTTAATTTTCTTTATATTTTTTATTTCTATTTAATATTACAGTATTGTAATCTTGTATGATATTACAGTATTTTGTATGATAATACAGTATTATTTTGTATGATATTACATATTTATTTGAATATTTTTGGGTTGTGGAACGAATCATCTGATTTTCCATTATTTCTTATGCGAAAATTTGCTTTGATATACAAATGTTTTGGATTACAAGCTTGGTTCTGGAATAAATTGTGCTGATAAGGCAAGGTACCGCTTTATATGGTTGAGCTTGTGAGCATTGCTGATAATATATATCTACTTAAACACAGCAACCAAAAATGGAAACAGTGCATCAACTCACTTGAAACCAAATGCTTGTAGAAACTGGTATATTTTCATGTTCCTGTAGAAATGCAAACTAGGTTTGAGAATCATGTCATGGTTTGAGAACCATGGTTTGAGAACTAGGTTTGAGAACCATGTCGGCTGCTGCCATCATTTCCTCACTTGAGAAGACATTGGTGGGCCTAAAGGACTGCTACCACGGCTGTAGTCTCTCTCCTCTGCAAGCTAGATTGGCAGCCTAGCTAAGAAGGCTGCTTCATCACTATGTTCTCCTCATTTGTCAGGGAAAATATAATGGTGGCACCAACAATTATGGTGGCAGCAGCAGTGGCAGGGGAGAGCTTATTACTGATTCATTGCTGCCACCTTCCTCCTTGCTTTACCTTTTCTGGAGCATTTGAAATAGTGTGACAGGAAGGAACAAGGAAGTCAGAATAAGTAGAAGTGTGGTGGTTCTTCTCCTGACTTGTGTTCAGTGGGTCTTAGGATTGCAATGGGTCTTAGGATTGTACAAAGTGTCTTAGGATTTCCGCCTACATGTAGTTTTACAATCAGGATGGATGAAGAAGGAGAACCAGTGCAAGGTTTGGGAAGACACTACTTGGAAAGGAAAAAGTATTTGCCAGAGACAGCCAGTTCTCCTTGTGAATTTGGCCTTGTGAATATTGGAAGGTGGTATTAAAATACTGGCCACCTTTCAACTTAATGATGGAACAGCCCAATATAAAATGGGAAAATGTGATACAATTAAGCTTGCAGTTCATAGGGCAGTTCCAAATAATGGGACCTTCATTGCCAAGTATTCTCCAGTTAAGCAAGAACAATTCACAATAGTGGGGGGGGGGGGAGAGAGAGAGAGAGAGAGAGAGAGAGAGAGAGAGAGAGAGAGAGAGAGAGAGAGTCACCCTCCTCATTATTTCCAGGTATGGAAAGAAAGCAGGTTGTGTTTGAGTGAGATGGGGAAGCAGGGGATGGATGGGTACCTGGGACAACCAGACTGAACAGCACACAGAATTTTGCATGCAGTAGCAAAATCTATAAAAAATATGCAAGTGGAGCCACACAAGGAAAACTGCAGCCGCCCGTCCCAGCCAGGCAAGATGAATGGCAGAGAGAATGGAGGCTATTTGAATACTGATGTGGCCCTCACTTTCTTCCATTTCCATTAATGACATGCTCATCAAGGGCAAACAATGGGACCGGCTGCCGGCGCCTGTCACACTGTGTGGGTGCCGGGAATGCCAGGCTGTCATCCCAGGGCTGCATTTAGAGACCTGCACGCTAATAAGAAGTGCTCTGTGCCATCAATGCAGACAGGTGCTTCCGAGGCTGGGACATGCTCCATTCCCTTCTCCCGTAACCCTCCTCTCCTGGCCTCCCTGACAGACACCATGAAATGCACAAATTAACAGCCCCATCATGTTGGGCGGCTGCTGCCTACGGTGAAAGCAGAAAATCAAGTTGTCACCCAGGGTGCAGCTATAAAGCCACAGCCTCATTTCTCTCTGGGTGCCCTATAATAGCAAATGCCAGACAGCTGGATGGATGGGAGGCTTTCGATTAAGGTCTTGATGCATTCTGGCCAGAGAATTAGCAGTGGTTCTCTCCACTTGGGTTATTTGTGTACAGAGTAAACATCTGGAGAGGTAAGACACTGGGCTACAATATTCCTTGCTCCAACCCTTATGCCCCATGCAATAAAATCTAACTGAAGTACTAAGAAATCAGTGTCAGCGTCCCCAATTTCTCAATACTGATACCACCAGATTTATTTGTGAGTACATGAATGCATTTGGAGTGTTTTTTGCTTGTTTGTATGCAGTTTCTGCCATAGTGCAAACTACTGAAGTGATTACCTCTGGTCACAATTTGAAGATAAGGTAACCAAAAGAGTAAAAAAATCCACTAGCTGCAACAAACTGGAAAGTGTGCTGATTTCTGAGTCTGTCCCTCCAAGTCCCTTTCTGTTTCCTATTGTATCCAATATATTTGTGTACCAGTTTGTGTATAAGAGCCTGAGCAGTGCCTAATTTGTGTCAGGACTTTTTTACATAGCTCCTTTGAGGTCAACTGAGAGATATGAAGTTTTAACATATTAGTACTGTACCTTTAAGCATGAGCAGAGTGTCCTTCCCCCAGTACTGAGTAATTGGAAGTAGCTACAACTCACAGCAGGCAGCCTTTCCCACAAGAATACTTGAGCAGTACTTGGGAATACTTGAGCAACAATGCATTTCATTTTAGAAACAAAAATCCAGCCAACAGAAGCTAGGTTAACCAATAGTCCCATTCACTATGATGGATATGGGTGTGTTTGTATGTATTGATGGATGTAGGCTACTCAAAATGCCAGATGCAAGGAAGGACACCTGGATGCAGCTCTCCCTTATTGAGGCATCTCTGTGAGATACTGGAAGCTGGACTAGATGTGCCTGGCTTGATCCAGCAGAGACTCTTCTTATACTAACTCCATCTGACCTTACACTGGCTGTCCAGAAACAGTTCACAAGAGCCCTTTTAATAGTGTGTGCACGTCAATATGTTTCTGTGGAACAGTTCATCCAAGCAACCTGATCATCTGTGATCCTTTGAGTGAAGGTTGCATTCCTGGAGGAATGTAGTTTATAAGAGTAATCTATGAGTAACTGAGGTGTACAACCCATTTGGATGAATAGTTTTCATTTCATTTGTAGGCATCCATATGTTGTTAATATCCATAAGTTGGGGCGTCCTAATTCTAAGGACTGAGGATACTGCTTTAATCCCTCCAGCAGAACACTCAAGCGATGTAGGGTGCTTTAACCCACATTGATCTTCATGGACTTTTTGTGAGCGGGTTTTTTGTAAGCAATTTTCCATTGAAATTATCCCAGAGACATACACTGTGAAACTGTATGTAGGTGTGGGTACCCTTCCTAACTTGAAGCCATATGATAAAAAGCTAGTGTTGGTACTGGGTTCCTGGGGAAAACACTGCACCCCATTGCACTTTCCTGCCCATCCTCTAATGACACATTGGGCACTGCTGCTAATACTAAAATCCCAGGTTTTGGCCTAGCTGGATGAAGCTTCTTATGGGCAAGAACCTCAACCTGTGACTTCTGACACCACCACTGCAAAGGGCGGTATAGAAACAAATGATCATCACCACCTACCTTCTACACTGTAATTCTTGCATAAGTGCAGGAGACACCTACTTATAGCAGATGCATAAGCAGTTGTCCCAGACATAGTTCCATGCCAAAAATAAGTAATGGAGAGGCTTGAGCCCTTCAGACTCCAAAGACTTTAATGACATAATGGCCAAAGAACTTCCACATAAAACAGGAAGAGCAACTAACGAAACTTACAACATAAAACCCCCCTCCTGTCATTTTTATAGTAATAGTAAAACACTTTATTGAATTTATGAGCTACATAATGATTATGAGGAATGTAACTGGAATTAGAACCAACTTGGAAGTATAATATCAACTATAAACCTTTTTCTATTAACCTGTTCCTTTGTTATTTTCTTCCCTTGTGTTTTTAAAACAAAAAGACATTTGCTTTCTTTGAGATTCCTTCCTTGAATCAGGTTCATGGTCTCTTTATAAAAATACTTGGCCTTCTGAAATGACCTGAAAGCAGCACAAAGTGGGATAATTTACAAGTTTTAAAGAACCATTTCTAAAACATACCTTAAATACAATTGGTAAGTGATTTATAGTACAATCCTAACCATGTCTACCCAAAAGTAAGCCCCATTATGTTTTTACTCCCAGGAAAATGTCTTTCGAATTGCAGCCTTAGGGTCCAATCCTTTTCAGTTTTTCAGTCCTGGTGCAGTTGTGCCAGTGGGGCATGTGTAGCATCCTATGGTGGAGTGGTAGGGGTCCTCTCAAGGTACAGGAACATGTATGCCCTTACCATGGGGCTGCATTGTGGCCACACTGGAGATGGAAAATTGCATAGGATTTTGCCCTTAATAGGGTAGCCTTTTATTGTGTATATAGGACTTGCAGCAAGACACTTGTGTATATGTGAGAATTAAAACAGGGCAGATTCAACCAGGTTTGAAATATGCTCTCCTTTGTCCTTCCAGTTCTAGGGATGTGATCTCAAACTCCCTATTGGAAAGCCCTGGCATTATTTCATATCCTGGGCCGTTATTTTGTGGTCACATTTGTAAATGAGCAATTGCAAGAGTGGGAAATGTACATAACACCGTGAGAGCAGAATGTTTTACTGTGTTTTCCAATTGCGTTTTACTCCTTGAGTCTCTTGAGTCCCCGAGGAATTTTCTGAAGGGGCAATAAAATAAAATGGGTGAAACAAAGCCATAAGCCAGTTAAGTCTGAAAGACATGTCATCTCATCTAAAAAGAAGAAACGGACCATTTCCACACGTAGATCTGACAGCAACGCCTGAGCTGGCAATAGTGCTATTCCCTTTGATTTATAGAATAATGGGGTGACAAATGATGACAAAAATAAACTTTTACTGCACTGAACTGCTCCTTTATTTATGAAATTTGGCCACGTAGTGAAATCTTTTATCTGCAAGTTGTAACATGGAGTGGAAACGAGCGATTATGGTGTGGTAATAGTAATCCAGTGATGGAGGCCGAGTCAGTTGGAAATGGATTGAAGTAAAATAACTACCGCACCATGATAAATGTGAACAGCGCTTTGCTGACAGATGATCTAACAGGTGTTCATAACAACTATATAAGAGGATTTATTTATGACCAGCCACAGCCGCAGCACTGTAAATCAGCTCCAGCAGCTGCACACCACTGAAACCAAGTCCCTGATGGAGAAACGGTGCAAGAACCCAAAGAACACAATTCACTCCAGAATCATAATCACCAAATAACATTTTTAGGCAATTACACTATACTGCAGAAATCAGAATTACTTTCAATTACCCAAAGTTGTGCTGCCAACTAACTTTTCTCCAAAAACACACAAAAAGCAAATATATGCTATTCTCTGAGGAATATAGTCTGAGGCCTGCAACAAAGCATCAGCATGAAGGTGGGGAACTTTTAAGGCCCAAGGGCAAAAATAGAAGGTCATGGGGCTTATGTCATGGTAGGATTTTTTCAGTGTTCGTGATCTGCACTATCCTCTTGTTGGCTAATATCTACTTTAATTGGAGGGCACATAAAGGATTATCCAGCCAGGATAATCCAGCCCAGTTTATGAAACTGTCAGCACAATATTTACCATGTCTACTCAGAAGTAAGCCTCATTGTGTCCAATGGGTCTTGCGCCCAGGAAAGCTTATTTAGGATTGCAGCCTGTGGGTCAAACTGGAACATCAACTTGAACCATGGGTTCCTTTTTAATTTACTTTTACAGTGGTGCCTTGTAAGACAAATGTTTTGTAAGACAAACGCTTTGCAAGACAAACTAAAATTTCTAAAGACTTCTGTCTTGTAAGATAAACAGTTTTACAACAAAAATTTGTTCTAAAACGAATGAATTGATGGATCTGTATTGTGACCAACAGCAAGAGGTTATGGAGGAGATCTCTTCTGCAAAGGAGGAGAATAAGGAGGAGTAATCCCTCACATTAAGTGAGATTAATGACATTTGTAAACTTTGGGAAACTGCAAAATTGTGTAAAAAAGCATTCCAAATAAGGCTGTAGCAGTGCAAGTGATGAATCTGTTGAATGACAGTGTCACATTTCCATGAAATCCTCAGAAGGAGACAAAAGTAAGTGTCATTAGAAGGTTCCTTGTTAAAGTTTATAAAAAGACACCAGTGACTCTTCTAGAGAAAATTAGTCATCCTTGGCCAGAAAGTTTTTTCTTTTCTGTTTTACTGTACAGTATATTATAGCGTTTTTATTAATATTATAGTAACTGTGTTCTATATTAAATTACAGTGTTTTGAATTTGATTACAGTGTTGTCATCATTTTTACATACAGTTAATATTTTTATATGAATATTTTTGGGTTGTGGAACCAATCATCTGAGTTTCCATTATTTCCTATGGGAAAATCTGCTTTGTATAAGAACACTTTGTAAAACAAACATGCTTCCAGAACAAATTATGTTCATCTTCCAAGGCACCACTGTATACTGATTTTCACTATATCTTGCTAGATTCTTTCTCTCTCTCCCCCTTTCTCTCTCTCACACACACACATATACATTTTTCATCTGCAACCAAATTACCAATATTTTCTGTAGCTTCCAAAAGGACAGATATTGGTCCTTTGAAGAAATTAAAACAGTTTTATTTTGGAGAAACAACTGCAGCCCATGAGCCACAAATAGCAACAACCTTTATAACCTTAAAGAGCATACATAAAGCTCTTCACCGTGCATTATACATAATCACTGCAATCCTATCCACACTTTTCTGAGAGTAACCCCCATTGACTTTACTAGGACTTACTCCTGAGTAGACATACCTCAGATTGTCAGCAATGGCATTTTCTGAAACAAGGCTCCTAATGCCACTAACCAGCCTATGCGCTGCAGATGGCACACCTTACTCATTTTTTTCCTCACAGTAACTGTGCAAAATAAATTATATAAATAAGTACAGTGTGTAAATACTAGTATATAAAGCATGAGTATATATTTCATATAAATATTAAAAGTATATATTTAGGAGATATAAATATATACTTTGTTAATGGCTATCTAGAGTTCAGTTTGTCCTGTGTGTTTGTCCTGTGTCAGAGGCAGACGGGCCTCCTAGAAACATGCAAGGCCAATTACAAATGCAAGTAACAGAAGATACTGCTGGGGAAGATCTTCTAGGTTTTCAAATATACTGTTGGCAAAGCACTTGACAAAAATACCCAGTCTCATTTATTTAATCAATGTCACCTCTGCAACCCCCATTGCGAATTGGCCACTGATTGTGAATTGCTTACATTTATTCATTATTCAAAACTACTTGCAAATTGGTTTATCATAATTTCTAATCTGCAGATTATTCATAAACTTATCTATCCACATTCAGAATCTGAGTGAATCATAGTGAATAAATTATATGATTCTTTTCATTTCTGATATAAGCATGTTAACTAATTTTATAATACAGTGTAAAAAATTTTTTTTATAAATTTTCCATAAGCATGACAATGCTCCAGTTGGATTTTTAAAAACATTTTGAATTCCACAGAATTCACCAATGTTGTTCCTTGGTGAAAATTAATTCTAGAGTGGTTTGCTTGTAAAGGATTAGGGGACAATATCGAATGATAAAAGACTCTGATCACAGTGAAGAGTGGGTTTCAGTATTCTTTGTAGAGATGAATGGATATTTGATAAATACGTGCAACAAGTTATCAAACAAAATTCATCTCAACATGTTTCAGGTGTATGTATAGTTTGCAAATATATTGCAATGCTATGTTTCAAAAAGGCTTTACATATTTGTGGATACCTGACAGCATATCAAAGTTCTTGGTTCCTCCCAAGTTCTCCCTTCTTTCCTTTATCATGTATCAGGCTCTTACCTCATGTATTGCCAGTTCTTTCCCCAAAGCAACCAAGAGGTTTTTCCTAATCAGTGTTGCCCCTTTTACATTTCTTCTCCTGCCTTACTCTTAGTTCTTGTTAACTTGTGATTAAATTCTCTCCTGCACAAAGAGTTCTTGAAGTCACCTGGTGCCTCTAGTGCTTTGGTACAGGTATATAGGGTAGCTGCAGGTTTATGAAATCCCCTCCCTCCCTCACCGTCAGTTTAGTAAAAATAGAAAAGCTTTATGGAAATAATAAAAATGATAAGTAGTGTTTCAATTTATTTCCTATTTTTTGTATATAGACTGCAGATAAACTCATCCAAACCAGTGTGCGGCAGAATAGCTAGATCACATCTAGGGCCAGCCTTTGCATGAAGTGACCTGCAAGTGTTGCAGCAAACCCAAAAGTTGGAAGAGCTGTGAATTGACAAGCTCTTGCCATGTCTGCACCTTTTCCAGCCTGCCACTGGCAGAGTTGCTCTGAAGAACATAAGAAGAACCTCAACTGGATCAGGCCAAAGTCCCACTTAGTCCAGCTTTCTGTATCACAAAGAGGCCCACCAGATGCCTCGGAGAGGACATATGGCACCTGACTGGGGCTCTACTATGCTCTTGTTGTGGCTTTACACTTTTTTGGCTCACTGAGAGCAGGAGAGAATTGCAATGGTGGCAGTCCTCTTCTTCCTCTTCCTCCAGTGCTTTTGCACCAGATCACCTCATCCTTTACAGCTTATTAAAGCACCAAGTGGACAGAGAGAGGTAGTCTGGAGGTTGCACACCTGTTCCCATGTCCTTTCCTTTCTCTTACCTCAAGCTGCTCTCATAATGCAACCTCTGAGATCTGTTCTTCCTATTTATTTGAAACAGGAACACCACTGAGGACAGAGGCTGTGTGTTGAGAGCAGCGTGAGATAAGAAAAGGGAAGGGGGGACAGCCATGCCTCCCTCCCCTCTTATCCAACATGTATGGAAGGAGGGAGCAGGGCCATCTCTTTTACGTCCTCTGCAGGTTGTGTCTATCAGAAGGATCTTTAGCTTGTGGAATGGACTCTCAGCCTCACAATTCTCTCTTTTCTCAGGCTCAAGGCCAAGTAGCCGTTTTAAAACTATCAAGTCACAAAGAAGACTGAGATTTCCCCCCCCCCCACTTGCAACACAGTTGGCCAGAGGAGATAAGTACTTAATTGGCCAGTAATAGGTTAAGAAATGTTAGTTTATTCCTCAACAAGTACAAGGTTCTTCACTAGCATGGACATTAATTACAAATAGAAATCTTGTTAACAAAATAATGGGCTCCAGTAGAGCCTATAATAATTTATAGGACAATCTCTTTTCTTGCCAGTGCATACATCCAAAGAGAATTGTTGGCAAGTTTTCATAGAGCCGCTGTATAAATGAATCTTGAACTTCATCTGGTCACCTTAGTTATTTGGGGGGTCTATGAGAGAACAAGCTTATTGAAATGCAGCACAAGCTGTGCCTGTTTAGTGAGGCTGCAATCCTAATCTCCAGTTATGGTGGCATAAATCCTGCCATAAGACCTGTGCTGATCTGGGTTTGTCACAAAAGTGCTATAAGGCATTTCTGCCCATCTGGGGGATGGCTGGGGTGGGTTAGGCCAGTGTACAAGTATGCAGCAACCTCCCCACACCACCATAGGAAGTTATGCCAGGTGAATTATGCCAGCCTACATTGGTTAGGATTGCACCATCAGGCACACATTTTAATTAGAATATTAGCCAACTGTTCCTTCAAAACAGAGCAGAGGACTTAAGTGAGTCTGGAAACACAGTTGGTTAAGCCCAAGGAAGGTCATGCATCTCAGGCATCAAAGGCACTACTTGCTTCCTTTTATGTCTGCCTTGCTCCAAAAATATTAATGCAATTTCTCTTACTTTCTTTGGACTTATGCCTAAAATCTATTTGTCTATAAAGACTGTCCCACAAGTCATTTGTTCCGATGCCTTGCTAAGCCAATACTATGTGTGACAGAAATTATTTATTTTAAAATTATTTAGAAATTCTTTATTTAAAAATAAAATAAGCATTAGTAAAAATTAATTAACTCTGTTAGAGAATATTGAATATTATGTGGAACTGTAAGAATTCCATAACCAAACAAAACTGATCTGGTGAGCTGAAGATTAAAAAAAGACTTGTATAGAAAACGCTTCATCAACTAAGATTATGTGGATCATAACAAATTGTGGCAAGTTCTTAAAGAGATGGGAGTACCAGATAACCTTATCAGTCTCCTGAGAAACATGTTAAGTGGATCACTGGGAGAAATAGTGGATCTGGGATAAATATTCTCCCAGATCGCTGGGAGGAATGTCAATAACCAGACGATACCACTCTAATCGTCTTAGCAGACGATACCACTCTAATGGCAGAAAGTGATGAGGAACTTAGGAGCCTCTTCATGACGGTAAAAGAAGAAAGTGCAAAATGTGGCTTAAAATTACACATTTAAAAAACCCAAAATCATGGCTTCTTGTCCCATCAATTTGTGTTAAATAGAAGGGGAAGAAATGGAAGTCATGACAGAGTTTTTTTTTCTTGGACATTAAGATCTCAACAGACAGTGACTGCAGCCAAGAAATCAAAAGACGCCTGCTTCTGGGGAGGAAGGCTATCAGAGGGCTAGACAACGTAATTAAAAGTCAAGACATCACCTTGCCGACAAAGATCCGTCTAGTTAAAGCTATGGTTTCTCTGGGGTAATGTATGGCTGTGAGAGCTGGACCATAAAAAAGCTGACTGTCAAAAGATAAATGCCTTTGAATTATAGTGCTGGAGAAGACTCTTGAGAGTCCCTTTATCACAAGATGAAACCAGTCCACTCTCCAGGAAATCAACCCAGACTGTTCACTGGAAGGGCAGAAACTGAAGCTGAAGCTCAAATATGCTTTCTAGGGCTCACTTGACTTCCATCTCCAAGATGTCTGGCTCAAGTTCAGTGCTCACGACATGGTTGTCAGGGACATTAAGATTTTTCTTACAGAGTTCCTGTGTATTCTTGCCACCTTGTCTTTATCTCGTCTGCTTCTGTTAGATCTTTCCCATTCTTGTCCTTATCATGCCCATCTTTGCACAGAATGTTATCTCTAATTTTGATATCCCTTTGATATCTCTAATTTTCTTGTAGAGATCTCTAGGCCTTCCTCTTTTGTTGTTTTCTTCAATTTCCTTGCACAGCTCATTTAGGAGAGCCTTCTTATCTCTCCTTGCAGTTCTCTGAAACTCTGCATTCAGCTGGGTATACCTTTCCTTTTATCCCTTGCCTTTTTTCCTCAGCAATTTCTAAAGCTTCTTCAGTATCCATTTTACTTTCTTGCATTTCTTTTCCTTCAGGATGGCTTTAGTTGCCATGTCCTGTATAATGTTATGAGCCTCTCTCCACAGTTCTTCAGGCATCACATATGAACCCTTGAATATGTTTGCCACTTCCATTGCGTATTCAGATGAGATGTGATTTAGGTGTTACCGGAATGGCCTAGTGGTTTTCCTTACTTTCTTCAGTTTGAGCCTGAATTTGCCAACCAGAAGTTCATGATCTGAGCCACAGTCAACTCCAGGACTTGTTTTTACTAACTGTATAGAGCTTCTCCATCTTTGGCTGCAGAGAACATAAACTGATTTCAGTATAGACTAGCTGGTGATGTCAAAGTGTAGAGCTGCTGTTTGTGTTGTTGGAAAAGTGTGTTTGCTATGATCAGTATGTTCTCTTGACAGAACTCTATGACCTCTGATATACCTGCAACCTCTTGATTTCCATGTCATACAAGCTACCTCTTGATTTCCTACTTTTGCGTCCCATCCCCATAAGGAGGACATCTTTTTTTTGGTGTTGATTCTAAAAGGTGGTGTAGCTCTTCACAGAATTGATTAACTTCCTCCTCATTGGCTGCAGTGATCGGGACATAGACTTGAATTATTGTGACGTTGAGAGGTTTGTCTTGAATTTGAACAGAGATGATTCTGTCATTTTTGAGGTTGTATCCTAATACTGCTTTTCCAACTCTTTTGTTCACTAGTAGCGAAATGTACCCACGTTGCAGGAATAAAATGCCCCCGTATGCCATACCCCCATGGCGCACCATACCCCCATCCTTCCTATTGGCATCATCCCTCCCATGCGCATCATCCTCCCATTGCACATCATCCCCCCATTGTGCATGAACCCTCCCATGGGCATCAACCCACCATGCGCAACATCCCAGGAAAGTGTTGTTAGGATTGCAGCAAATGGCTGTCTTGTACTTGTGACATTTGTGCACTAAGCAACCCATATTTATTTGCCCTGACATTTTAATCTACTGTTTTTATTACCATTGGTTTTGAATTGTTTTTTAATTGAATTAAATTGTTTGAATTGAATTGTTTGAACATTTAACAGATTTCTATCTTTATTGCCATGTTAGTTGGGATATGTTTTACTACCATTGTAATGCTAGTAGTATGGTATTTTATTTATTTTATGTAAGCTTTCTTGAAGCCTGAAGTCACAATCATTCCAGCTACTCCTGAATAGCAGCTTATTCTCCTGAAAGGTAAACACTGCAATCCTGAAGTGCACTTAGCTAGCCTATCTGGCACTTGGGCCAGCCTATCTGCACCAGAAGAGGCCTGGACTGGCTTAAGTCCACTTAGGCTGGCCCAAGACAGAGGGATCTAGGCAGCGCAGCAGGGGCATATTGAGGATAGGCTATATCCATAGGCTATTTCCAGGGCAGAGAGGTCCCCTCTCCCAGCCCCTCTGACTTAGGCCACCTCAGGAGCAGGTGTAAATCTGAGTAGGCCCCTTGGGGCCCACGATAAGCCAGAGTAAAAATGAAGCAAAAGGTTTTTAAGTCGTAGGCCAGCTTAAGCACCACTCCTGCCTCTCAACCTCAGGATAAGGCACAACTCTACCAGCCCACCTCAGGATACAGCACAAATCCCACAGTTCACTCCAGCAACCATTCCTCTTGCACCCACCTTACACTAGAGGTACTGCTATACTGCAGTCTCATGTTGTAGCTGTTACTGCTTGCCAGGGTCTCCTGGGCTTCCTTAAACACATGCACCACAGCTGTTCCTTGTTCAGTGTGATCTGAGTCAGGTGTCCTTGGAATCAAGCCCTCTCCAGGTGCCACTCACTGGTCCTCAGCAGCATAGGCCAGCCTTAAAGGCCTCCTAGTGCTGTGGATTTGGCCTAAGTGACAGGTCAGGATATGGCATACTTAGGGCAGCTTAGCTGGGCAATCCTAAAATCAGGTCAGCACTCAAAATACACATGTGTTAAATAAATTTATGAATACTTACTGAGCCAGTATTATCCTCAAATGTATACTAGAGGGCTGGCTACATTAAAGCAAATTTCTCTTGCAAAGCCATTTCTCTACCATCAGTTCCCATGTTATGCTGGAAACATGTAAAAGCATCAATCAATTTTATGGAACTTTCCATACGTTCTTACATCAGGGACTCAGCCAGCTGCCATGGTGTGAGTCCACTAAACAGGAAACAACTAACACTCTCTCAAAGATATTTCCATTTTTTCCTCATCTGCTTGAAAGTTTCCACCAATCAGAGGCCTAAAACTTCCTGAAGGGACTGGAAGGTTGATGCAATTCACTCTCCCCACCCCAAGCTGGTGAACACAGCTGAATCCAATTCTTAATTAATGATCTTAGCATCCTAACCTTGGAAAGGCTGAACAATCTGATAACCGAGGGGCTTCTTTCAGAACTGCCTGTTTATGCCTCAGCAACAGAAACTGAAAAGATTATAGCAAGTATATATTTGTCACTGAATTTCATCATTTTCTCACCCAACAAGGATAACACAGGACACAAGATGGAGTCCTAAGCACCTTAAAACAGAAACCCAAATTTTTCACAGCACTGCACATAATTTGCACACTGAAGCTCATAGATTCAATCTCTGCATAAAACTGGAAAAAATCCCTGGCTAAGACTTGGAGGGATACAGCTTGTTATTGTGGACAGTATTGAGCCAGATGTACCACTGGCCTGACTGAGTATGAGGCAGTTTCATATTTGGTGTGCAAAGGATTTTGAAAAAAAAGTGAAGTGTGGGGTTTTTTTTTTTAAAGTAACAGTTAGGAAGTTGCCAACTACAATAAACCAGTTTTATCTTCTTCCTCCATGTACAGAGAATCTTGTATATAAAGCTGAAATCTATCTCCAAGTGGAATCTATGACACCAGGGAAATAATGTATATGGGTCAGTAGCCATTGAAGCATTATGCTAGGCACCTCAGTATTACCCTTCTTCAAACTGCACAACAAAAACCTAAACATAATACCATGATTTAATCATGCAGAGTTGGCATGATATTGTTACATCCCAGAGTGCCTATAAGTATAATTTCACTATAGTGTAGGATTATATTTTATACGTATTAATGAACTAATCTATGACTACATTTGTCTGAATATCCCTCCAATCCAGAGTAACTATGGGAGCACATAACAAACAGCCTTTATGTGCACCCGTAGTTACTAGTGAAAACCTATGGGAAATTCATATTGGAATCCACAGTAAGTTGTTCTTACACCAGAGCAAAGACACCCTGTAGTTACTCTGGATTTTGCCCTACATTTAGAAAAATCAGAACTCATAGGATTTTGGAGGAACGTGTATATTTCGCCACATGTACCTTCCCCAAAAGAAGTCTTATGATATAACAAATTGGAAGCCCCAAAAGACATGGGGTGATCTGTTGGAAGAAGGGAAGTTCTGGATCCAATCCATCAAGTTCATATTTGATTAAATTAAAGAGAAAAAGGGCAAATTTATAATAACACAACTTTTATTCTCTGTTTATAGAAAATGGAGATTATCATAGATATGGGGAACAATGAGATACAAACATATCAAGAAACGAAGAAAATATTCATTGGCCATAAACACTGCAAAAATGTATCTCTAATTCTAATGCTGTGAACTTTCCAGAGAAATCTTCAAAATTTATTAACTTTTCTGATTGTTCATTCCACCCCCATTCCTTATTATTCAGTTTTGTTTTGAAAAAATGGACAGAAAAACTGGAAGGATAAGAACAGACCCAGCTCTAGTTAATATTTAAGCATTTAGCTTGAAGTAAAATACATGTTCTTTGGTTAGAAAGCAGTAAAAGAAGATGCAAAGTAATTGCTTGTATGATAGATACACACTATAGCATTCTAAAGCAGAAGACAAGAATGTCAAGTGTATTCTTCCCCCACTGCCAGATGGAAAGGCTATTATTATAAATGAAAGGCAGCAGTACTGGATGCCAGGCACTTTTGTTGTGTGCCAGATTCTGAAGTCCAGATGTAAGCAGGTTACCCCTGGGACAGGACAGGCTTCAGCTCCCGCAGTAGAATAGAACCAATCACAGTTTTCTCAGTATTTATGATGAGCCGTGCTGTAGATCCTTCCTCCAGCTCCACTGTGACCAGCACCAGTGACCCACTATGCACAGTTTTAGCTGCAAACCTACAGAATGAAAACAAAATCTGTGAACACATGTTCATGAAACTAAAAACAGGTGCCATGTTTTCTTAAAATGTTAATTAGCTTAAATATCACAAGACTACCCCAATAGTAGAACATTTCCCAACCTATCAAATAATTAACACACACAGTTCTAACCCTAAAAATAAGAATAAAAATGCCTAAACATGCTGAAGAAAGTAAATTAGATTTACATAGCCTCTAAATTCAGGAAAGTAACAATATTTGGATTGTAACAATATTTATATTTGGATTAATATTTAATTTATATTTTATAATTTATAGTTTAGAGAATATAGGTGATTTAGTATCAGATGTGTTTCTAATAAGGTTCAACTGTTTATCTAAAATGATTAAAGAACTGCATTTTACCAAATATGCTGCTCAACAGGAAATGTCAATTTTTAAAAATAAATCTTTCCCACTTCAAATAAGGTGAACATAAAATACCCATCTATCAACTTAATGCTATGAAAGGAAGCCAGCTCTAATCTTCCATTACTAAATTCCAAAACATGAAGAGCCTACTCATTACATGGATTTAAAAGAAAAAACTAGTCTTTAAAGAGCTGCAACTGACTGAAAAGCCATTTTAGGCACAATGAACTTCTGTCAATCCTGTTAATTCACTCTGTATGCACAGCCAGGTCCCAGAGAGAGGAAGGAAGGCAACAGCCTACCCTCCCATGCTCCACAAAGAGCACACCCCCTCTATTTTTTTTTAAAGGGAAAAAACCCAGAGAACAACAAAGTTGCTGCACATGGGCTTTTGAAAACACTAACAAGTGTAGAGCAGGTCTGTGACCCTCTGTGACCCCACTTTGCAGGTCCAATCCCCTCTCCCCTTTCTGAATGACACGTGTCTGAATCAGAGCCATCTGCCTCAATTTGCGCAACATCTTCAGCCACAATAGAACCCAGTTAGCCCTGACAACGGCTCACAATACATAAAAATAAAACTGCTGGGCTGACAGCACGCCATCAGCTATTCAAGAGCAAACCAACTGGTCAGTGTCTCATGTCTGACAATTAGCATGGGCCTTGCACAGCGCCTCCTGGGCTCCTTAGGGATCTGTTTAATTACCATCAACATAAAAGAGGGAGTTTATCAGCAGATACTCAAAAAGCTTCACTCTAGACTTAATTAAAATATTAGCCTCTTCAGCAGGAAGCAGATTCTCTTTAAATGAAAAGTAATTTCTTTTAAAAAAATTAAGCATATCAACTTCAGAATCTTGTAACACATTACACTAATTTAGCAAACATAAGTCATTCTTAAATGTCATTCTTCACAGGTCAATATATTTCCTTCATCCAGTTTTAAATATACAATTTACACACTTCTACATCCAACAAGAAAACAAATATAAATCTTTCAAAATAATACTGACAGCCCCATTCAGTATTTTTACAAAACTGTTTAAACTCGTAGGTTTCTTTCATCAATTTGGAAAGGGTGATAATTATGTAAACAACAGTGTTATTAGACTCTTTATTTATTTAACACTCATGTCTTGGGATTACAGGGAAGCAGATTATGCCTGAATTCACACACTAAAAGCTCCGGAGCTGGAGCTCCCATGGTGTTTCATAGCCCCAAGGCTCATTTTATTCCTTTTCTAGTCCAAACTGCAAGTGATATAAAGTCAATGTTATTATAAAAGCAAACATAGCCCAAAGGGAGCATGGGGGTCAGTACTGACTGGGTGCCTTTAGGTGCCATTTAAGCAATTAGGTAAGTGTCACAGTGGTGAGTTCCTCCCTTCCCTTTATGTCCTCTCAGAAGAGTGAGTGGGAAAATGTGGGAAGAATGCTGGGCTTTGCCATGAGATGCCCTTTCTGTAAGAACTGTGTTGTGCTGAAGTGGAACCATCCTTCTTATAAGATCCTGATTGGAGGGAAGTGTAAAATTATTTGAAGTAGATGGAGAGGTTAGCCAGAGGAATAAAAGCAACAATTTAGAGACCCGTGTGGGGAGTTCCTCTGGGAACCAAATGGGAGTAACCACCAGGTGGCCCATTACTTAGTGACTATGAATGCTGACAGGCCAGAGACCAGGGGCTGCCAATTAGGAGCAATGCCAGATACCTGAGAACAAGAAGTTATGTAGGATGGCAAAGGAAAGGCACATCAAGTCTTGAACAATCTAAGGCTATTTTACTTGACCAGACCAAAGAAAGCATTAGCTATATAAGTAGGGTAAATCAGCCCAGCGGGTGGTTCATGATTGGAGTGAGACTTGGAGAATTTAGTAAAAATATTTATTGAAACCTCAGAACTATCCGAATTACGAAGAAATTGAGGCATCTAAGTGAGGAGAGCAGAACCCTCCCCATTTACCACCCTATAGTTTAGTCCCTCCTCACTTTCTGCAAGTCCAGAATCAGAGCTTGGATGAGGAGAACACTAGATGGAAGAGGCTGCAGAGAGATCAGCCATGGATGAGGAAATGCTTAGTGTTTCTCCATATTCCTCTGGATGTTCTAAAAGTGAAGCCCTCCACAAGTGTAAACAAACATGCTTGCTGTGTCGTAGACAGCATGGGGTGCACATTTCAGAAAAGTGCTTTGCTGGGGGACGGTACAGATCTCTTTCTGAATTTTGTGTCTTGGGGCCCAAGTATACATTACAAAGAAAGCGTAATTAAAGTCAAAATTACAACTGAAAACACATCTTTAACAAAAAGCAGTGCAGGGAACCACTGCCTAGATCAAGACCATGGTATTGGTGCATGTTTATCCTTCCTCACACCTGTATTTCTGCTAAAAATTATCCCCTCCAAATGTCTCTAGCAGCTTTGAGTGGGGGCTCTGTTTTTGGTGAGGAAACGGTGTGGGGAGTTAATTTCCTTCCCCAGATGATATGGTTCCAAAAACAATTTGACCCCTGTCCATGGATGCTTTTTGTAGAAGAGAGAATGTAGATTTTAACATCTGACCACTGAGCTTTCAGAATGAAACAAATGAAACATTAATATATCTACAGTATTTATATACCAATTTTCAACTAGAAAGTTCTCAAAGCAGTTTACAAAGGAAATGAAAAATTCATAGCTAATTAATAGCTAATAACTAATAGCTATTAATAGCATTAATAACATTAATGATAATGGCTAATACACAGATAATTTAATATGCTGATGCAATTGGGCTTCATTTGGGATAATATATTTACTGATGACTGATAAAAACTTTTATGTCATCAATTAAATGAATGTTTGGAAATGCTTCCTCTCTTTCAACCCCACAGCAATCATCCAAAGAAGAAGGCCCTATAGTAGCACCTTCATCTCTACAGTAGAGATGAAGCTATAGCAGTTTTGCTATAGCAGATTCTCTATAGCAATAACAAAATAACCTAAATTGCCACATGAATAGAAGATATCCCCAAAGTCAACAAAATCAGTTCCTACTCAAAAGTGAGAGGCTCTATTTACAGACAGAGATGTCTTCTCTTTGTTTCAAATTACATGTTTAAATTACATTTCAAATTACAAATCACATGTTTTAAATTACATTTCTCTCTGGTTATTACTCTGACAATGACCATGATTAAACAATGACAATAAATGCTCTTAAAATACGAGCATTTTGCAATTTAATCTAAATCGTATCAAACTGGAGCCCTTTCAATCTTTGCTATAAATCTTTTCCATCTTAGAATCTTTGCCAGCACTTCAATTAAAAAGGCATCCCAAATGAGTGAATCCCAAGCATTTTAGCTATACATTATTTCTCTCTCTCTCTCTCCAGTCTTCACAATCTTATTCCACTGCTCCATAATATTAAGCTAACCCACCATTTCTCAATGTTTGTCCCCCACTGTACCACTTCTCTGGGTTCATCAATGAAAGCATCACCATAGCCAACTAATGATGATTTCACTATCAGTTACTTCTGGATTGGGAGGCTGGACATGACACAATAAACACTGGCAAGGAGTTCAGGATGGATGGGAGGGCTTTTATGAGCATATGAAAAGCACATACTGGAGCTTTAGCTCCAGTATCACTTCTAAAGATGCATTGTTGATCTTGCTCCCAGCTTATAGATGTCAAAGGGTTTTCACTGGGCACCACCCCAAATGTCACTGGTGTTATGAGTTCCACTGGGTAAGAAATGCTGAGCTAATCACAAATTCAAACTGATGTATAACAATGGAGTAGCTAACATAAAGCTATTATTACTATTTTGGCAATGTACGCTTATATAACACAACCAAAATTATTATAATTTCCCTACAATCTGTAAGAGACATTATGTGCACCCGTAGTTACTGCAACACCTAGTGAAAACCTATGGGAAATTCATACTGCAATCCAGAATAAGTTGTTCTTACACCAAAGCAAGGACTCCCCATAGTTACTCTGGATTGCACCCTTAATATAACTACATACATTTTTGTTTACACTTATTGCTTTAATGCTGTTGTATAGGACACATGGAAGGTAGCTATTTTCCCCCCAACATTTTCTCAACACTCTATAGAAACAGCTCTTGAAACAGTTTTATATTGAGATTTTGCATAATCTCATATGTATTACTTTTTCATACAGTAAATATGTTGGTAATCTTGATTATATTCTAAATCCTTTCAGTATACGACCTTTGAAAAGCAACCTGCAATTTTAGAATTTGTAATAAATTTCACCCAGACCATAAAGAAATGTTGATAAGTATCATTTACCACACAATCCTATGTATGTCTATTCAGAAGTAAGGTCAGCTGTCTGTGGGGCCTATTCTCAGGAAAGCACATTTGGGATGGCAGCCAAAGACCACAATCCTAACCATGTCAACTCAAAAATAAGTCCCATTATGTTCAATGGGTTTTACTCCTAGGAAAGTGTCTTTAGGATTTCAACCAAAATCTCTTAAATCAAACAGCCTAATGTAAGCAATATGATTCCTAAAGCTAACTTTAAAACCATAACCACTATTTTTACTCTTAATCTTCTTTTAATCTTGTTTAAAAGATGTACTCAAGATGTTACTTTGCAAAAAATTACAGAACGCAATAAAATTAAGCCTCTGATTATTCACAAATATATTATTTGTTTACACTTCTTCCATACCACACTCTCTCTTTTTTCAGTCTGATACCTAATTTTTCTGTTCTTCTAAGTTTAATTTTCTCCACTTTTCAGATTTGCTGGTTACAGAAGCTGTTCCAATGGCCCATTCAAAAACTTTTCCCCCTACCCTGAACATGAAGCCTTCAATTATTGCTTGCTGAAGCAGACAGAATCCTATTAGTAAAAAGACTATCACAAGATGCAATGCCCAACCCTAGCTGTACAAAAATAATTAGCCTAAAGTTGACAAATGTGTAATGAAGTTGCACAATGAATGTATGTAAGAAATTTGCAGTGAATTAGTCTTGTTATCCCAAATATTGTGAACAGCTCTAATACATTATTTTATATGGTATTAAAATAAAGATGTAAAAAGTTGATAGCTTGTAAGCACAAAATAAATGTAGCATGAGCAAAAATAACATGATCTTCTATGACTCTCAAAATATTATAATTATTTGTCAATACTGATATCAAACCTATGAAATTTTAACAAAAATTAACAGTTTCTTTTTTAATGTGAAACTGCTTGTTACCATAGAACTCCATGCTTCTCTGTAATGCTAATGTTTGAGATGCATGTGTATTTGCAGGAGAGAAACAGCAGAGTTGAGACTGCTTAACTTCTTACACCCTTGCGTTCTCCTGTTCAAAAGCTCCCTCCTAGCTGTTTTTAATCTATTTCCCCCAATCTGTATACCAGTACCAAAGCTAGTGGAGGAAAAATGGGGGGGGGGGGAGGGTGTCATGAAGAGAACTAACATGTGGGACAAACTAAACACCACTCCTACTGATGCTTTCCTGCAAGTGCCTTTCCATCATCTTGGCAAACACAGGTATGGGTATGCATCTGCCAAGTTAACGTGTTAGTTCTGATTCTCTCTCTCTAAAATAGTGTAGTCCTGATTCAATCAATCAATTCAGGACACTCACAGCTCCCCCATGACAGTAAAGGATGTGGATCCATGCACAAATTTATCTGTATGGATTGGCTCCTTACACTGCCAAGAATGGAGACTTAATGCGAACAAGAGATTCATAAGTGCAAACACATCCCAGGGTTAGAGCTCATACTTCCAGTTTTATCTAAGAGTATTTTTTTAAACTCCAAGAGAAAATACAGGTTTGCAATATTTAATGCTAAATTTGCTTTAATACATCATTTAATTCTGTTAAAGTTTTATTTAAAACAGTTATTTAAAATAACTGGCTCCCCTGAATTTTCAGTAATGTCTATGTTAGAAATAAAGGTGACTAAATTAGAAAAAAATAGAATTTTAAAAAACTCCTGTCCACTGGATACAGCTATGTTTCAATTTGTAAAGCTGAGGACATTAAAAAATTGTTTTGCAGAAATAATCCATGTTTTTTTAAAAGTTAGCTAAAATAATTAGATTGGAAAAATGAAATGCATTATATTCAGAAAATTAACTCATAAAAGCCCCTTTCCTTTCACTAAAAAGAAAGCAACCAACATATTTTGCACTTTATAATTTCAGATACAGAAGCAGTGCTGTCCTCTGGTGGACAGCAACAGGAAAGGTCTACAGTATATAGACCTATCTATACATAACCTATACACAACCTATTTTGTATGTGTATATGCTATATATAACCCATAATATACATAACCTGTATACAGCCAATTTTGATTCTTTTAACATCTAAATAGCTTTCACATACATGTTTGAAACTGAAGAATTCTCAATTCTATTAAATGTATATTTGATAAATTTAAAAGACCCATATTCTGCAAACAGTAATTACATAAAACCTTTATATATTTAAAAAGTATGAATGCATAAAATGAATAGCAGAACACACTGCTGATTATATTTGATTGGACCTTGATCGTATTCGTTACCTAAAATTATGAAAGCCTTTGATGAAATACATAATGGATATTTGTCTATTTACACAGGTTTCAGATGTTTATAATTAGAGGAACATGTGCAGGACATTTCCTTAAGGCATGTAAGATGTAAGGACATTTCCTTAAGGTTGGTGTGTCAAAATTTCATACAAAGGACCGAAACTCATGAATGGTGTCTCCCGAGGGCTGGACTCCAAACTTGTGCATGTCTACACAGAAGTAAGTCCCGTTAGGACTTACAGAACAACCCAGAGTAACTACAGGAGCGCTTATGTCGACATAAGAGACATTTATGTCGACGTAGTTACGGTGCCACTTATGGGAAATTCACAGAGCAATCCAGAGTAAATTTTTCTGACATCGATGTAAGAGCTCATGTAATTACTCTGGATTGTGTTGTGACTCACAGGAAAGTACAGGCTAGGATTCCAAGCCTATGCATGTCTCCTCAGAAGCATGTCCCATTATAGTCAAAGTGGTTTACTCCCAGGAAATCATGGACTCAGCCTTGAGTGGCAGAGGTGGTGGTAGCAATGGAAAGTGGAGCCTGCACTCCATGATCCCTCCTGGGCAGAGGGTGCAAGAGCCAATGGCAAGCAGAGTCCATTAGTTGCCCCTTCCACCTCTGCCTGGGAGGGGGAGGGAGAGATTGGCTATCACTTGCAGGTCACATGGAATGGCTGGAGGACTGGATTTAGCCCACAGGCCTTGTGTTTGACACATGTGCCTTCAGAGTAATGTTGAACATGACTTGATACTTTATTACTTACTGGAGGAGTGGAAGGCCGTAGGTTTTAAACTGGATAGTCATTTACTATGTGGTAAAAATGTGTGTGAACTTCAGAAGAACTTTTTACTGAGGGTAAAAAGTTAAGATTGCATTTCAGTGATTTTAAAGGTGTGTGCCATAATGGGAAAGGTCTCATTATGCAGGTATTCTGGCTGGAACCACTAAGCAACCAATATCATAGAACCTATATTGGGAAAACAGTTTGGTATAAGTCTGGGTGTAAAAATCAAAGGCTAAAAATAGGATATTAACATATCTAAATTGGAAAATAAAGAGTATTTGATACACAAGATCTTGCTCAGAGCATACAGTATTTTACTTATAGCAAGCTGTGCTCTGAATTATGTGAGCTAAATTGTGAAGGAATTATTTGCAATGGCCTCCATTTTTCAACAGGAGATTAGATTTGATGGCACTTTGAGTCCTACCAAACCTATTTAATTTGCCATCCCAAAAAGGAGGCCTAACTCTTGGAGCAGAAGGTATAGGCTGCTGTACTGTGTGAAAGCCACAGGTCTTCCTGCGCAAAACCGAAAACCCATGGATATGATCATTGCTGCCTGATGACCAAACATTCAAAATTCTGGGACTGATAGGACTCCAAAACAACAGGAACAAAAATATCTGAAGGGAACTGCAGATTCAGGCATCCCTGCTTTCTGATGGTTCATATTCTGATGATCTGCTCTTTCAACATCTTTCAATTATATCCTGAACTCATTTATTCAGTGCATGTTCCTCTCTTTCAACCTCTCTCTGCTGTTTCAAAGGCTAAAATTTACTTCTCCTGTATTGATTTCCCTATGGCATGATTCAGACTGTTTGTGTGTGTGTGTGTGTGTGTGTGTGTGTGTGTGTGAGAGAGAGAGAGAGAGAGAGAGAGAGAGAGAGAGAGAGAGAGAGAGAGAGCACATGGTCACTTTAGTTCCTGATCCACTCAGATACCTTCTTCAGATACCTGAAGGGCTGTCATAGGGAGGGAGGGGCTCATTTGTTCATAGCTGCTATTGAAAGCAGGACTAGAACCAATGGTACAAACTGCAAGAGAGGAGATTCCGGTTTGATATCCAGAAAAAATTCCTGACGGTGAGGGCGGTTCGGCAGTGGAACAGATTGCTAAGGGAGGTGGTGGACTCTCCCTCACTGGGGATCTTCATGCAGAGGCTCAACGAGCACCTGTCGGGGTTGCTCTAGGGGGATTTCCTGCTGCAGGCAGGGGTTTGGACTAGATGACCTACTGGGTTCCTTCCAACTCTATGATTCTATGATTTTTGACCTGGTCCCAAGTCAACCTTGTCTCTTCTTTTCACAAATGATAGTGACACTGCCACTCTATTGCAAACTTGGAAACAAACATCTTTATTGCTGTGTCTTGCTAGAGCACAAAAATTTGGAGGGGAAGAGAGAAAGAGCAAGAGACTATTGGGGGTACCAAAGTCCCCAAGGAACAATCTGAAAGTCTGGCTGAGAAATCTGTATACTGTACAGAATACTGTAGGGTGCAGCCATTTGCAGCACTCTTGTGGGTATATCTGCAATTATCTATGTATAAAAAAGGCTTTTTCTACTCCCCCATCATGCCCATTCCCCCTGTGCATCACCACCACCCAGCTGTGGGCACCCATACCAGGAAGGTGTAGGGTTTTGGGCTGAGTTTTAGCAGTCTTCAGTTATAAGTATAGGATGAAAATGCTTTGTACCCTTTTCACCCCCAAATTTCTAAACATCGGTTCTTGGTGGGTGCTCACATCACATAAATAATACCCTTCCCAAATTTCATGCTTTTTCTGGGGCAGGGTGGTAATCAGTCAGCAATTCTTCAATATAAAGTATAGGGACAAAAACGCATTGTGCCCCTCTTTACCCCCTTTCAGTTAGAATTTCCAAAAATCTGTTACTAGTGGATGTCTCCATCATGGAAGGAAGACTCCCCAAATTTCACACTTTTAAATCCAGCGGTTCTCGCTTGGTGTGCATGAGTGAGCGAGTGAGTGACTTTTCAGTTTTTTTATATATAAATATGCCAATCAATGCAATGTGTATGCTGTTATAAATGATGCTATTTGATATTAAAGCAGTAAAATGTATCTAGGCTTGATATGAAAATAACTACTGCATATTTTTCATTTTTCCCCTGTTAAAGAATTGCAGGGTCCACCTCTGTTGATTATCTTATCATATTTTTAATCTTTGTATTAATTAGTTATTACCTCATGTGTATTGTACTTTTATAAAAACTATTACAGTAGTTTGGTTTAGTAAAACTGAGGTTAAAGCATTCGCCTGGGAAAGTGAGAAACCACACTCTTTCAAAAGAGTATAAGCAAAAGAGAAAAGAGATCCATGAGTGTGTAATTCAGGAATAAGGTCAACTCCTCAGGAATGCAGGAATTAATAGTCAGGAAAAGTGGAATGCTAAGATACATCCTTGAATATGCAATGATTACCTGTTAAATATATTCATCTAGTCCTCCTTACTCAGGAACTCAGTATAGTTTTGTGCTCTGGGCTAATTGTAAAATTTTACCTTATTAGGCAGCAAGCCAGATTTCTCTGTTCTGTTGCTTATGTTTTAAATTTGGTGTGATTAGTATATAAGTTTTGAATCGTCTTTCGGGCTCTGGCTTTCTTCACTTTGGTGCTGATAGATGTCAGGAATGTTGAGAGACATGTAACAAAACAGCTGTTTTAATAAAGCCTAAAGACACTTTCTTGGGAGTATAATCCATTGAACACAACGGGGCTTACTTTTGAATAGACATGATTAGGATTGTTCTCACTAACAATAAGGGTGGAGAGTCTTCTAACCCGAGCCTGTGGGCCTGATGTAGTTCACGACAAGCCTGCATCTCCCCTTCTCTCTGAAGGATCAACCTGCAGAACCTACAAGAGGAGAGTATGCGAGAAAGCCCTTGGAGAACCCCTGCTTAGTGGGCAAGAGGCACTCTTTCGAGTGAGTGTTCCTCTTTTATTTTGCAGGAGGAGAGTAACTGGTCCTCTTCATCCCAGCAATGTCTTACATAGTAGTTTCTGCTGGTGTTCTTTTGCATCTTTTTAAATTGTGCACCCTTTTGGGACAGAGAGCCATTAGGCATTAGTTATTCATTTTCTCTATAAACTGCTTTGTGAATGTTTTGTTGAAAAGTGGTATATACTGTAAATATTGCAGACTGAAATCTTTGCTTTCCCCCAAATCCTTATTTTTAGAGTGCTTATAGTTGGTTTTTAGAGAAAACTTCTCTTCCATCCTCTCTTGTTTCATTTCTACCCCACATCACCTTTTGCTTGTGCCTCAGTCCTTTGGTAAATTGTGTTCTGAAAGACTTATTTCTTTCATAAAATCATAGAATCCTAGAGTTGGAAGGGACCTAGTAGGTCATCTAGTCCAACCCCCTGCCTGCAGCAGGAAATCCTCCTAGAGCATCCCCAACAGGTGCTCGTCGAGCCTCTGCTTGAAGATCTCCAGTGAGGGAGAGTCCACCACCTCCCTCGGCAATTTGTTCCACTGCCAAACCGCCTGAATCGTCAGAAATTTTTTTCAGATATCCAAGCGGAATCTCCTTTCTTGCAGTTTGTACCATTGGTTCTAGTTCTGCTTTCAGAAGCAGCTATGAACAAATGAGCCCCTTCCTCCCTATGACAGCCCTTCAAGTATCTGAAGAGGGCAATCATGTCTCCCCTCAGTCTCCTCATCTCCAGGCTGAACATCCCAAGTCCCCCCAACCTTTCCTTGTAGGGCTTCCCTTCCATCCAACTGATCATTCTTGTCGCTCTCCTCTGAACTTGCTCCAGTTTGGCTGCATCTTTCTTAAAGTGAGGTGCCCAGAACTGAACACAGTACTCAAGGTGAGGTCTAACCAATGCAGAATAAAGAGGAACTAGAACTTCTCATGACTTGGAAGCTACAGTCCTCCTAATGCAGCCTAAAATGGCATTTCCCTTCTTTACAGACACATCACACTGTTGACTCATGTTCAGCTTGTGATCCATGGCAACTCCAAGATCCCGCTCACATGTTGTGCTGCCAAGCCAAGTATCCCCCATTTTATCTGTGTTTTTGGTTTTTCTTGCCTGTGCAGAACCTTGCACTTCTCCCTGTTGAAGTTCATTCTATTTGTTACAGCCCAGGATTCCAGTTTATCCAGATCTTCCTGGAGGTTTTTTCTGTCTTCTGTTGTGTTTGCTACTCCTCCCAGCTTGATGTCAGGCTCCCCAAATTTGATCAGGCTCCCCCATATACCTTCCTCCAAGTCACTGATGAAAATGTTTAAGAGAACTGGGCCCAAGACCCTGGGGCACCCCACTCGAAACCGACCTCCAGGTTGACACAAAACCATTTACTAAAACCCTTTGAGTACGGCCGTCGAGCAAGTTGCGGATCCATCTAACGATTGCCTCGTCTATCCCATATTTTTCCAACTTCCCAATTAAGATGTCATGTGGGACCTTGTTAAATGCTTTGCTGAAGTCAAGATAAATGACATCCACAGCATTGCCACTGTCCAGTAAGCTTGTAACCCGATCAAAAAAGGAGATCAGATTTGTCTGGCAAGATTTATTCTTGGTAAATCCATGCTGGGTTCTTTTGATCACTGAGCACTTGTCTAGATGTGCACAAATTGTGTGTTTTATGATTTGTTCTAATATCTTGACTGGGACTGAAGTCAAACTGACTGGTCTATAATTTCCCGGGTCTTCTTTTTTCCCCTTCTTAAAGCTTGGGACTACATTCGCCCTCTTCCAGTCCAGTGGCACTTCTCCACTCCTCAAGGATTTCTCAAAGATGATCGACAGAGGCTCTGCAAGGACATCTGCGAGTTCCTTAAGAACTCAAGGATGCAGCTAATCCGGTCCAAATGACTTGAATTCATTTAGGCCAGCTAAGCGGTCTGGAACCAATTCTCTGTCAATCATAATCTGCTGTTCTGCTCCATCCATATTTCCATTACCTTTTTGGGGATGTAAGCACATCCCCACATCAGCCAATGATCCCACACTCCCATTTGCACAGCCCTCCTTCTGAGAATAGATAGACGCAAAGTAGGAGTTGAGCAGCTCCACCTTCCAGACACCTGTTTGTCCAGGAGCAGCCCCAACTCCTTGTCTCTCCTCCTGTTCCTTTGGGCATATCTAAAGAAGCTCTTTTTGACTCCCCTGGCCAGCCTCAACTCATATTAAGCTTTAGTATTTCTGACCCCCTCCCTACAGGACCGGGCTATCTGCCTGTACTCCTCCCTGGAAATCTTTCCAGTCTTCCATTGCCTATACCTCTCTTTCTTTAACTTCAGCTGATCCCCAAGTTGCTTGTGGAGCCAACCTGGTTTTTTCAGGTTTTTCCCCCCTTTCTTTTTCATGGGAATTGTTTCTGACTGTGCTTGCAGGAGCTGCCTCTTAAGGAGCTCCCACCCATCTTGGGCCATCTTTCCATTTAAGTTATCTGCTTCAGGGAGGGAAGGGGAATGAATAAATGCGTGAATGGAATCAAAGTTTGAAGTTTTTTCCTAGCTCCAACAAGCACCACAGAAATTTAAAAAGTACAATTAAATGAAATTTCTCTAAGTTCTGGGTAGTGTATTTATTTAAATTTACTTTTACTGTGCCCTCCAGTAATGCGGCCCTCCAGCCAAAACGTTTGGAGATTCTGGCCTACCGTAAGGAAAATTTGAGTGACATATCATTTAGAGATGTGGTGACTCAGGGGCAAGCTTTCTTTGAGTGCTCAAAACATTTTACACTTAGTCTTGCATTTGTGTGATGTATTCTTGTCTGTTCCCTGTGTTTCTACAGCAATGCTTGGGTTATAAATAGTTGCCTTCCTTCATTATATTGTACCTCTTATCATTTTATTTATTGTTTTATTTAATGTCTATTTTTGTTTTGAATTATATGCCATCATGAGCATCTGATCCAGCATTGGAAATGCAACAGAATAAAAACATTCATTCATTAATCTATACAGTGGTACCTCCCATAACAAGCGCCTCACAAAACAAGCATTTCACACAACAAGTATAAATTTCCAAGAAATATTGCTTCACATAACAAGTTCCACTTCACTTAACAAACAAGCGCGCTATGCAGCCCTGATGCTCTGCGCAGAGGTTCTTTAAAAGGGCTGCCGGCCAACACTGCTGCCTCTAACTGCCCCCAACTTGGGGTCAGTTGCCTGGGGATGCCAAAGCAGCTGCCCCTAACTGCCCCCAAGTGCCCCCACCGGCCATCTTGAACCTCCAGCAGCAGCCCAGGTAAGCCTCCTAGGAAAGTGTCTTTGATTGCAGCCTCCTACCCATGTCTACCCAGAAGTAAGCCCCACTGTGTTCAATGGGTCTTACTCCCAGGAAAGTGTCTGTAGGATTGCAGCCAAAGCAGACTTCATAGTATCATGCACATTGAATGCATGTTTTGAATTCAATGATGTTTTGTCATCATTTTTACATCCAGTTAATATTTTTATATGAATATTTTGGGGGGTTGTGGAACCAATTGTCTGAGTTTCCATTATTTCCTATGGGAAAATCCACTTCACTTATAGAGCGTTTCACTTAAAGAGCATGCCTCCGGAACAAATTAAGCTCTTTATGTGAGGAACCACTGTATATATAAAACAGAAAAGTCACTGACTGACTCACTCACCAATGCCCAGGCCTAGAAGTGTGAAATTTGGGGAGGGTGTTCGTTCCATGACGGAGGCACCCACCAAGAACCTGTTTTCAAAAATTTCAATGGGAAGGGGGTGAAGAAGGACGCAACGCGTTTTCCTGCCTATACTTTACATTGAAGAATCCCTGACTAAAGGATGTTCTGCCCCAACTTCTGAACTTAGAAGCATGAAATTTGGGGAGGGTGTTCCTTCTGTGACATCAACACCCACCAAGAACTGATGCTGAAAAGGTTCTTAAGGGACTGAAAAGGGGTGCAATGTGTTTTTGTCCTATACTTAACATTGAAGAATGATCAATATCCAGCTCATTCACTGGGTGGGATGGTGCACATGGGGGAGATGGTGCGCATGGGAGGATGTTGTACGGGGGTGTTGTGCATGGAGGATGATGCGCATGGAGGTGTTGCACATGGGGGTGTTGCATATGGTGCACATGGGGGGGACTTTGCACATGGGGATGGTGCGCATGGGGGATGGTATGCATGGGGGGTTAATGTGCATGGGGGAAGGTGCGCATGGGGGATGTTGTACAGGGGTATTGCACATGGGGAGACGATGCACATGGGGGAATGATGCACAAGGGGTGTTGATGTGCAGTGGGGGGGAATGGCGTACAGGGGGAATTTTACTTCTGCATCATGGGTATGTTTTCACTACTAATTAAATAAAAAGAAACTGCAACTGCAAAAGGTGTCTATAAAAGAACCTAGCATATTATGGGCAAAATTAAATTCTACTAGTGCTAACTTGCATATTAAATAATATCAGTAATACTGTAGTTTTCATGCTCTTTTGCCAACAAGGATGCAAGGATGAAGGAAAAAATGGGGAAAAGAACAAGATGAGAAGCTGTACTAGTTCCATTGTCAAGTATTGACCAAAAAATAAAATCAGACCCTTTTCATTTTAAATAAATGTTTTCCTTCAGAAATATGTAGATTAGAAATGACATTTCCATAAGTTTGAAAAGCATACTTCTGTCTTAGATAGCATATTATGTGTTCTGCAAAACAATTATGATGTAATCAGACTTTCAGAGAGCAAGGATACCTTGTTCATGCAACATAAATATGTGCTCAATTCAGATACTGCATATAAAGCAAACAAAACAGAAAGCACAGAAAGAATTTAAAGCCCTATTCTATACCCTAAATATGCCAAAGTATATGCGTATGATGCCAGAAAAACACTGCACAAAAATAACATAGCTACTTGAGAATTATAAGTCAATCTCTCAGATAAGACAAGGGTAGATTCTGTGCCAAAAACTGTTTTTCAGAGATGACAGGGGTTAAACTTAGAGAAGTGTCTGACTATAGTTTTGTCTGATTTTACATGAAACCAGATCCTGAAAAATAATCTACCACTAATTGTTACATGAAAACGGTATTGTCTTATTTAAAATATTTTATAAAATATACCATATGGTGCAGTTTTATTTATTAACTTTTAAAATTCCGATCTCACAACTGTTCTATAAACACTAGCAGATTAAGTGCGCTGTAAACAACATATCAGGACAACTAAGTGTGCTGTGTTTATACACGAGGCTCTATACACAAGTATACTGGGAGTGTGGGATTAAATCTACAGCAGAAACATCATGAGCAAGTCGGCTACACATTGTTGCAATCCTATTTTATTCAGAAGTAGACTTATTGCCTTTCCGTAGGTGTTAATCTTAAATAATGGTGCACTGACTTGTAGCCTTGGACGTTGTTTCAGATGGAAATGAGTACTACATACTGAAGTTTTACAATTAGGCCTCTATCAAACATTTGCAAACACTAACAAACCTCTGCAGCATTTGCAAAACAAAATAAGGCTGAAAAAGAGTCAGGATGATCCTGCCAAAGAGAAAGATTCCAGATTTGCTTGATTCCAGTCAAAGCCTCAAGCCCTGGGTTACAAAAAGGCTGGAGCTCGGTGCACACTTCAGCTTGGTGCACACTGAGTGAGGAAAGGCTTGCCCTTTGTCACTCACCGCACTCAGGAGGCTTCTGAGGCATTGTGCTGCACCTCTGAAGCTAGACCTGAGTGGTCAAAGGGCAAGGCTCTCAGTTGGGCTGGGGTTTCTGACAAGTTGCATGCATGTGAGAACCTGCTGCATATCTGAAGCCTCCAGCCCTGAGTGATGAAGGGCAGGCTTCAGAGGTGTAGCTGCACAAACTCACACATGCAAAAGGAAGGGGTGAAGTGTTGGCCTCCTGTACTAGGTGGCGCTAACCCTGTTGGTGCTTCTGCTTACAGGTGTCCCTTGTTATCCACTAGGGTTCCATTCTAGTGGATAAAAAAACCCGTGGATAAAGAAACAGTGGAGAAATAATTTAGAAAGCCCACTTCCAAGTTTCTTGCTCTTCCATTGTTCGTAATGAAATAAGGTCATGCCTTGAGATCTATAGGGGTTTGATTCCTGGACTCCCAACTTATATGAAAAAAAATATTTGAAATAAAAGCAGTTTAAAAAATAAAGAATTACAATGTTAAAAAATAAACCTTACAATGGTTTAAAAATAGTTTATTATCCTTTTGTATTAGAAATGCAAAGGAATCCTGTCTTTGCCTGGCTCAGCTGAAGAATGGAATGATTACTTGCACAACTGCTTATCTGTAACAGGATAACAACTGCTTATCTATAATAGGTTATTTTTAACCTATGATTTTAAAGGGATGCCTTTTTCCCCTTCTCCGGGGATCAACATGTTCCTTCTCATTTGCTGTGGCTTTTCATGGCAAGTCAAAAACATGTATTAAAAAATCAGAGTATGACAGGTTTTTTTCACATGGCTGCCTTCATCTAAGGGATCTCTTTCTACCCTTGCTCTATTCTGCCCAAAAAGGTATTCCTTAGATGTGGGTGTTCTATCTGGTTTTAATTGTATTTTATTGTCTATACAGTGATACCTCACACAACAAATTTAATTCGTTCCGGAGGCATGTTCTTTACGTGAAACATTCTTTACATGAAGCGGATTTTCCCACAGGAAATAATGGAAACTCAGATAATTGGTTCCACAACCCCAAAAATATTCATATAAAAATATTAACTGGATATAAAAATGATGACAGAACACTGTAATTGAATTCAAAACATGCATTCAATGTGCATAATCTTATGAAATCTACTTAGGCTGCAGTCCTAAAGACACTTTCCTGGGAGTAAGCCCCATTTAACACTGTGGGGCTTACTTCTGGGTAGACATGGTTAGGAGGCTGCAATCAAAGACACTTTCAAAGTGTCTCCCCACTTTCTCCTTCTCTCCATCCTGAGCCTCTCTCTCCCCTGCTCCCTTCTGGCTATCCCTGAGCTGCTTCCCTCTTCTTCACTGCTGTTCTTTCCCTCTGCCCAGTGGACACCCAGCCACAGGAGGAACAGCATGGAAGTGTTGCTTTCACTATGGGCAGGTGCGCTAAGCAGCCCTGGCGCTTTTTAAACAAGCTGCCGGCCAGCGCGTCTGTCCCAACTGCCAACGAATGTGTTCTTTACGTGAAGAATGTTCTTTACATGAAGCAAAATCCTAGAGAAATTTTTGTTTGTTATCTGAAACATACTTTACATGAGGCGCCACTGTATGTTGTTAGCCACCTGGGATTTCCTTTTTAAGGAAGGAAGGCAGGATATTAATAATAAAGTTATAAATTCCCAAATGCAGAGGAAGTATGAGTGGTATTGGAAAGGAACTAACTCAGTAGAGTAATAGCCACATATTATCCCTGCCTTTGACTTAGGACACAATCCTAACCATGCCTACTCAAAAGTAAGCCCCATTGTGTTTAACGGGTCTTACTCCCAGGAAAGTATCTTTAGGATTGCAGCCTTAGAAGCCTTTTCTACTACCTTGGTTATTTGCTATTGTTTAGGTACACAAAATAGGACTGAGACCAGAATCAAGACTTTTGAAAGGTTTATATGCAATTGATGATGATTCATATTTACAGCATCTGGTTACCACCAGTCCCTATCACTTAAGCAGACCAGAAGCTCTATGTAGCGGCTCCTGCATGCATGGGTGTCTGGTTGCATTGTGGCTGAGACCAGCAGTTCAGGCACCATGTCTCTCCAGGTGAAGGGCCATGGAAAGAGAGACAAAAAGAGGTGGGGGAGGAGGAAATGGTCCAATGGACACACTTCATGAAAAGATTACTGAGAGGGGACCGGGAGAAAGGTCATTCAGGGTCACAGGATGGTCCAATGCTCCCTTCTGATTCATGCAGGTTGATGTTGTAATTTCCCAAGAAGTAGGGGGGTTGTTCTCTACCAGTCACCAGAGTGATCCACTTGCTGGAAACTCAAAGAGTGGAGCATCCACTTGCTCAATTACAGGGTATTCCTTGTCAGGTAAATTGCTTAAGCTAGAGACTAGCAAGGCCTGGACTCACATTTGGGTTTTTTTCTCTAGCATCCCAGAACTGTACAAACTTTCCCATGTAATACCATCATGCATGTGGGAATGAGAAGCATCCTGGATCCATCGTCTGCATATTAATGGTTATTATTGCATCAATTTAGGGAAAGACTTACTTTATGCTTTCCAATTAAACTCAGTTTTTCCATGTATTTGCTTGTACTTTTCTCCTCATTTTGCATAGTCCTTTTAAATTTTTAAAAATCTAAATCCATTTTGCCCTGGTACATTTTCAGTAGTACTGCAGTGGATTGACCTGTCTCTTTGCCCTGTAGACACTATTGTGGGATTTATTTTAGTAAGAATACTTAGGGTTTAGTGCTCCCCTTGGAGAGTTCTCCTCCTCCCCATACCAATAGTTCTCCTCTGCCTGGTTTCCTCAGTTTGAGATTATTGGCTGCAGATACCAACTATCAAGGATTTTCACTATGCAGCTGCTGGTCCAATTAAGGGAAAGTGTGAAGCTGGGAGAAGTGCACTAACCACTGGTGATTACTGGCTTCCCCAAGGAGTTCTCTTCCCTGACAAACCCCAAAAGCACAATAAATCCTTTGCTATTTAAATGTAAGTAAAATGCAAAGTAGACTTTGAAGTGTGAATGGGTCAGTGAGCTTATGAAATAGACAAAGCAACAAGGCTTTTAATTGCACTGAGGAAAAAGCCATTGATTTCAGCTTACCAATAATAGCTGTACTGATTCTTCTCACTGTTTCTCTGACAGCAATTACTATTTGATCACATAAAATTCAGTATATTTTATATATATTATTTATATTATATAGATCAGCAGGTCAGCACTTTGAGACCCAGGTGCTGCATAATGGAGTGAGCTCCCATCACTTGTACTAGCTCCTGCCAACCAAGCAATTCAAAAGCATGCAAATGTAAGTAGATAAATAGGAATCAGTTCAGTGGTTTAAAAAAAAAGCAATGTCCAGACAACAAGCCCCTGCAACAGGCCAGCCAGGTTTCCCCATGTTGCATCAATCATCTAATCCAGAGTTTTTCAACCTTCTTCAATTGACAGCACACCTCCCAAGTCACTAAAAATTGCAAGGCACACCACCGGATTTTTAAAAATTATACAGAATTATTACAAGTGCATTTAAATTATTTAATTAATACATCAATTAAATGTAATTGTGTATTTACATGTAGTAATTAACATTACATATATACGTGGAAATTAAAGAAATTCACAACCAGCATAGATTACTACTCTGAACAGATCTTTCTCATAAAGTTACCTGGAGGAGAGGGAAGAAAAGGAAATTACATTGTGTGATGTTAGATGGGGAGAGAGAATAAATTGTTTGTATGGCAGGAAGTGGAGTGGCAGAGGAGAGAAAAGTACTGCCTGAGGCTCCATCGCAGGACTTAGAACTATCTTTGGGGGCCGGGGGACAAAAGTCCCCTTTGCTTGAGAAGAATTTTGGCAGCTGTTGTGAAGCCATAGGATGCAGAATTGCTGCTTTGGTGCCCTTACAACTGGCCAGAGTGCTGCCATTAAAACTGGGCTGTTATTAATTAAAGATTATTCACATAGGAATAGTCACACTATTTAGTTGAGGACAAAAAAGGATGAAGGCCTTTAAACTCTTTCTTTTGGATCATGCTTCCTTATTCAAACTTATCAGCACATACCTTTCCTCATTTCTTCTTGCTATCCAATGCCCCTTAGCTTTCATTCTGCATGACTGCAGTTTCATTTTCACTTTCTTTCCCATGTGTCCTTTCGTCTGACACTCCTTTCTCCTTGCACTCATCACTCTCCTGCTACCCTTTACTAACTGGGCAAAGAGGCACCTTTTAAAGTAGTACCCTGTTAATTTTATCAGGGGAAGAACAACTGTCCCTCTTCATCTGCTTAGTGCCTTTTCCAGTGGCCCTTCCCCATTTTAAAACTATGAGCCCTGTGAGGACAGGAAGACATTTATTGATTTGTTTTATAAACTGCTTTGTGAACTACTTTCTGTTGGAAAGTGGTATATAAATATTTATTAATAATAAATAATCATACAATCTATCCACTTATCTCTTTGCTTTATTGCCTTTATTGTATCCATTCCCTCCACCCCTCAGTCCCACTCAGCCTTTCATGTTTCCATAAACACTCCCCATGGAAATGAACAGGTAAGCCAATAAGCCAATTCTTTTCCTATTTATTCTAGTTATTTGGTGAAGTCATTGGAAAATGGTATTCCTTCTTCCAACGACAGTAAATATGTCTAAATTGCCATTGTGGTGCTTTATACTCTTCCTTGTCTGTTCACTTTCATTCCTGACCTTATGTCTGGTATGCATGATACTCATTCTCCAAACCCAGGGTTCTGTAATTCATGGATGATTTCCTATTCTATTCTCATTCAGCACTCTGCATACTGATTAGAACTCACTTCTAACTGTGCTTGCGCTATGTAGTTCCTTGAATTTGCACAAGTGCCCAAAAATTGATAGGCAGGTACTACCAGGAACCTCTAGGTATAGGGAGGAGAAAATAATATGCCTGATTTACTTCCTTTGTAACTTGCATTTCTGAGAAAACACTCCTAAATGCCTCTTTCCTCACCACATGTAGGGAAACCAGTGTTGGCTGTTAGACAACTTAGGGTGGAATCCTAATCTAGGCCAGCCTAACTCACCTGGCATATCTTCCCATGATGGTATGAGGAGGTCGGCATATACCTCTGCACTGACCTAACCCCACTCCCAAGAGTGGTGCAGAAGTGCCTCTTCAGGTTAGTCAGGTCTTATACCAGGGCTTTTGCAGGCCTAAATGGAGATTGGGATTGCAGCCTTAAAGACACTTCCCTGGGAGTAAGACCCACTGAACAAAATGGGGCTTACTTTTGAGTAGACATGGTTAGGATTGTGCTGTTTATCATTCAGCACTTGCAGAATTGTTGGTATTTTTAAGGAATATATTATGCAAATTGATATGCGAAGAGAAACTGAATCGGTATTGGTTTCAAACGACTCAAGGAAAAAATTCTCTCTTGTCTGGAAGGGCACCTGAGAAAGACCTTCCAAAAGTGGATAACCACAACCAAAAATTTCCTCTCCCCAGTTCCCACCATTTAGCTTCACAATGAAAGGGTACCCAGAGAGATACAGTCAACATACATCTTTATGGACAGGCACACGTGAAATATCAGGTACTCATGCAGGTACAAACATCAGGTACTCATGCTATTTAGAAGACAGCAAATACACAACCATGCAGACATTTCAAATGATCTTCATGAACAAGCTAATAGTTCCTGTGATACAAATGAAAGTATGTCAAAGGAAAAAGAAACCAACATATGCTTCAAGCAACTGATATGTTTGGAAGAGTAAACTTATTTTAAGGCTTCATTTCAGCTATAAAGTGAAGGTTGCTATTGTCAACATGATTAGAAAGTTTGGAATTGAGTCATACAGTTTTAATAGAAATTTTTCAGAATCTACCTGTGAATGTTATCTTCACCAGAAGGAATCGCACCAAGGTTTGCTACATTTACCACCTTCTGCAATATGACAAGATGAGTGGAATTCTGTGGTACCACAGTGATGATGTTGGACATTTCATTCATACCAGTCAGCTTTTCTGAAAAATAAAAAGTGCATTTATGTTGACTATTCCATAAATAAAACCTACAAATATTTCCTTTGCCAGAAGCACCCTCTGTGAGCAGAAGGAGCATCAACTTGGGCAAAGATACCTTATGTGAAAGAATGCTTCTTCATAGAAGGGTTTTCAATTATAGAAATAGTAATCAAGAATTATGGCCAAAATATTTTTAAATATTATCATTTTAAAAGATTTTCTATATTTTATTGATATTATTTTTTCCACCTTTTTCAATATTTATAAGATTTTTATTGATTTCAGATACAGGTATAGGACAGATTTTTCATATATAGGGAGGGGATACATAGGGTACACACATTAGGACCATTGTTGTACATCCATTAACTTAATCACTCAGATCAATCAAATTACAATATTTCAAAATAAATTCATCAAAATACAGTGGTGCTTCACATAACAAGTTTAATTTGTTCCGGAAGCATGCTTGTTATGTGAAACGCTCTTTATGTGAAGTGGATTTTCCCATATGAAATAATGGAAACGCAGACAATTGGTTCCACAACCCCCAAAATATTCATATAAAAATATTAACTGGATGTAAAAATGATGACAAAACACTGGAATTGAATTCAAAACATGCATTCAATGTGCATGATCCTATAAAGTGTACTTAGGGTGCAATCCTAAAGACACTTTCCTGGGAGTAAGCCCCATTTAATACAATGGGACTTATTTCTGTGTAGACATGGTTAGGAGGCTACAATCAAAGACACATTCTTCTGTATTCAAAGACACTTTCAAAGCTCCCCACTTTCTCCTTCTCTTCATCCTGAGCATCTCTCTCCCCTCCTCCCTTCTGGCTAGCCTTGAGCTGCTTCCATCTTCTCCACTGCTGTTCTCTGCCCAGCAGACACCCTGCCACAGGAGGAACAGAGGAAGTGTTGCTTTTGCTATGGGCAGGCGCGCTAGGCAGCCCTGACGCTTTTTAAAAGGGCTGCCAGCCAGCGCATCTGTCCCAATTGCTAAAAGTGTGCTTGTTAAGTGAAGCAACACTTGTTATGTGAGGCAGAATCCTAGAGAAATTTTTGCTTGTTATGTGGATCACTTGTTAAGACATTTATCCATAATTTCACACACACACACATACAGATACCTTTCCTTCCTGTCCCAGTTGCTCCTTTTCACAGGAAGCAAACTTGGCTGAACACATACAGTTTTTCCATTTACCTTTTAATCATGAGCTAAAAATTCAACTAAACTAAATGTATTTTTAGAATGTGTGCTAAAACTGTGGTGTTTTGGCAGTCATCAAGTTAATTTGTTTCTGAACATCTGGTTAGGAATTGAGAGCTGTTTATCTCAAGCTACAGTACCTACAAGTTAGACTCCCCATAAACTTGATCAATGTTCAGTACATTCAACCCTGACAACACATTTAATGTGTTAATTTGAACAAAAATAATGAAGACGAAATCTAGAAAAAATAAGTATATATTATACAAGTCAACATTCATATTTCAATATACATGTGATAAGTAAGCAGTTGCTTTAAGAGAGCTCATGCCATAATAAATTAAATTACTCCTGGACTTTGCTGTGCAGACAGGCAAGGGATCAGATGGACTGAACAAGTCCATCCCTTCCACCTAACGGCTATTTAGATGTGCCTAATAATAGTGTGCCTAGTGTGCCTCGTATAAGGCAGGCATGTTAAAATAATAATAGTAGAAATGCAAGTCTAATAGTAGAAATGCATGAATCTCCATAATTATTTTTGGTGCTCAAATTCCCCCCCCCCCCAACTATCATTTAAAAGCAAAGAGTTTCGTAAATATTACACAAAATAAATGACAAAGATTTATTTTAGAATGATTTACTCATGAAAACACAACTTTCATCGTTTTTTTTTTAAATTCCAACTTTAGGCTGGAACAGTACATTCTATTGTGAATGGTTTAAATTTTACATTAGGAAAATGCTTTGAAAAGAGTACATAGCAGTCTAAGACAGCTTTTAAGCAAAGCATAGGACTGACATAACACTGCTGAGAGATGCATGTACTCATTAAGGATTTAAACCTTCTCCATTAAGCTCTATTGAAGAGCAAATGCTAAACAAATGAATGCAACTATGTTTATGTTAAAAGCCTCCTTCCTGCAGCATGTAATTAAAGGAAATGTTGTACAAAGCCAGTACTTTTGTCAAGCTCCTGTAAATGGAAAGATGGATAGCACTCAGAGAAGTGAATGCATTGCTTCATATTTAACCTTAACACTCTTGTCATTAATGGTTTGTCTAACTTGTTCTATAAAGACAAGGTACTGCTCCATTGAAGCAAAATTAAAAAAATAAACTAAACCATGCTTTTCAGAAGATTCATTATTGTTGACTAATGTATTGGCATAAAGCAAAGTAACATCCTATCAAGCAAGGCACACATTCAATCTGCCTTACCACCCCCCTTTTATTTTTAACTCATGCTGTTTTATTGTTATAGGCAATTTGTACTACTCAGCATGACAGTGTAAACTGAATCAAGATTAATTTACATGCAAAAGAACACTTAGCATGGTAAGCAAATGTATTGTCTCGATTGCTGAGGTGGAAAAGAACCTGAAAAGAAAAAAGGTGCTCTAATTAAGGGGCATCAAATATGATTGCTTGTGGTAGTTAAGGGCCAGAAAATAGTGAATGTCTGACCATTTAAAGAATTAGCACCTTGCTTGTTAGGACAACAGAAATGTTGTAAACATAAATCTTGATAAAATCTAGCAAATGCTGTATGTGTGTGTGCATGTGTGTGAGTTAAAGACATGGTTTTTCCCAATTAAAACCATTCAGGTGCACTTAAACTTGCCAATTTAAATTACTAAAATTTACCCTTGAGGGGAAATCTCGTATAAAGAATTCACTTTTTAAAAGACTTGGATTTTGGGAATATTGCAAATTTATTCCTAATTATAAAAGAATGCACAACCTTGAGTGTAGTATCCAATAAATTATTCAAAACACAATGCAGGGGTTCGGTAAACATTATAAAAAATACTGTATTATGCTGATATAAATTGTCTCTCAAAAAGATTAGATCCTGCTACCTCTTCACACTGAACTCTGACATTTTATCATTAATTTATGGAAAGCAAAAAGCTGAACAATGTGGTACAATGGTTTTTGCAGAAAAAAGAATTGACGGTCAAGTTAATGGAAGATTTGCATCAATAAGCGTTGCTCAAAATCAGCCCTTGCAGCAAGAGAAATGGTAGCAGTAATTGCAGCTTGCTGCACTGTTCCTCAGCAGCAAAATCCAATAACCACATTTGCTGCACCAAACTATGTTAGAAGGACTGGAAGTGAATTACCCAGAAATGTTTCTCCTGTTCAGTATTGAGGACCTAGTGAAATAGCATGGCACTGCTTAGGTACGGCATATATAGAAGGTATAGCATGTATAGAAATGCAGCTCTCCATCTTCTAATGCTTCTCAAAAACATTAATAGGCATGAATAGTCAGAGGTTATTGCACTACCTTGGCCCAGTCTCCTCAAGGGGAGAGAGAGGAGAATTTAACAGGAGAGAATTAAGCTCAGGAATTCTGAGCACATACCTTTTTGTGATTAATTTTTAGAAGTCTAAATCTTAAGAAACATTTTTACATTTAAATATTTAAAAGGTATCATTTCCTTACCTTCAAATTCAAACAAAAGTATTTTTAGGTATGAGCTATGAAGTATATCTTTCTCAAAGGAAAGTTGAACAATAATAATTAAAAAGCATATATAAATGTATGTAATTTAGCATCATTTGCAAGAGATGAAGATAATGATGTGACAGTATCATGCATGGTTAACATTCTAAGTTGTTCTGCATTTTACCTTGATAAAGTTTTGACTAATGAAAATTATAGAAATAAGTTTGAATTAAGGTATTAAACCAGTATATACTAAGTCAGTTTTGGAATTCTTTCAAAATACTCTGTAAGCTATTCCTTAGACCTGCTTAGAAAACACACAAAGCTAAAAAGTGAGACTTCTATATAATGAATTTTCTAAACAGATGAAACATTTAACTAAGAAGATACTAAAGAAAAAGGCTTTTAAACGTGTGGTAAATTTGCCAGCATCAGTCCTGCATCAAAGCATGAATTCAGGAAGACAGAAAGAGCAATACTGAAATGTCAGGAGACCTTCATGGATTTACAAATACTTCATATAAACAAATTTTCAAATAGCTTTATTCAGAGTAGCCTTTCTGCTCTATTAAACATAGCAAACAGCTGCCAGATTTATTCAGACAAATAATCAACAACCACAGAAGTAAAATGGCAGAAGAAAAAGGAATTTTGGCAACAACTCCACAGAGGACCACATCTATTCTCAAAGTGCACTTCTTCTATGCACTCATGGTTCTGAATGGCCAGTCAGGGGAGAAAAAGCTCTCAGTCACTGCTAAGCATACAAAACTCAATCAAAATACCAAGCAAGAAAGCAAACAATGGGAGCAGGAGAGGGAGAGACAACATACAATATCCAGTTATACTTAAAATTTCACTGAGATGACCATTGAGGAGAAGGGGAAAGGGAGAACATAAATATTAACAGTCTGGCTGCAATCTGTTTCACACTTTCCTGGGAGTAAGTACTATTGAACACAAGGGTACTTCTGAATAGACATGCTTAGGATTGCATTGTACAGTATGTCACCTTTATTTCCTGTGCATATATAAAAATTCACTTTGCCAGCAAAGAATAATACCATTAATAATTATCAGCTGATTAAGAAAGAAAATCGCTGGCCTTGTTTTGAGTAATCAAGAAAATAATCAAATGATGTTAACAAGTCTTGTCACTTCTTTCAAGTTAGAAACATGGTAAAGAGAAATAAAGAGATGCAAAAATGGTTATTAGAGACACATAATATTGCTATGGTTTGTGATAGACAAGAGGTGGCCAAAAGTTTAATTTCAGGGCTCCTGAACCTTTAACAAGTGTGTAAAGGAGGGAATTTCAGGAATCACAGAATCCTAGAATTGGAAGGGACCCAGTAGGTCATCTAGTTCAACCCCCTTCCTGTAGCAGGAAATCCTCCTAGCATCTCCGACAAGTGCTCGTCGAGTCTCTGCTTGAAGATCCCCAGTGAGGGAGAGTCCACCACCTCCTTTGGCTCAGTTTCTCATCTCACAGACCACAAGCTGAAATTCCCTCTTCTGCACACTTGTTAAAGATCCAAGAGCCCTGAAATTAAAAGCTTGGACACCCTTGTGAAAGAATGACAGGATTAAAAAAGGATTTTGAGTTTTCCTATCTCACAGACTCTTTAGACCAGTAGTACTCAAATTGGGGGTTGGGACCCCCTTGGGGGGGTTGGGACCTTGGTTTAGGGGGGTAGTGAGAGGGTGGGATCCACATCTTCTAATCGGGCACTTGGTTTTCCTAGGAGTAAGTCTCATTGAACACAATGGGACTTACTTCCAAGTAGACATGGAGACGTTCTGGCAACACAGTGATGTCTTTTTCTTTAGTCCTTAGCTGGCAATTCGGAAGAGGGTTGTCCTTGCAACCAATACACTACTGTAGGTGCTGCTGGATTCCTTGCATCATTCATGATACGCTTCCATTCTTTGCAATTGATGGTGATGTTTTTAGTCTTATTGCTGGTTTCTTAGGTCTTCCTCAACTATTCTGAGCCACATCTTTTTCAGTGCTGTTTGTTGACTGTAGTAGGTCAGTTTAGCATGAGTAGCTTATGTGGCAGCCAACTGGTGTTCATTCTACAGACATGGCCAAGCCATCTCAGCCTGTATTATTGGATTAGTTCTTTGACAGAAAGTTGATGGTTATACCATTTCCGTATTGTCTTGTTACAAAGAGTGAAACTCAGGACCTGTCTCAGGCATTGCATTTGGAAGGCCTCAAGTTTGTTCATGCCTGATTTGAGTAGATACAAATGAGTACTGGTGAGAAATGGACTATTGGCCAAAAAACCAAATTCATGACACCAAAACTGGAAATTTGCATCCTTGTGTGGAATGTGAGAACTGGACACCACATTGGGCAAAAGTTAATTATTTCCATGGAACTGCTGAAGTGCTAAATCTTGAATGCCGCAGTATCTAAACCATACCTCACAGGATCCAGAACACTCAGCATATATCCAACAATGAGTGATGAAACAATGGCACTATTCTACTCAGGTGGCAAAAAATGAGAAAGTTGGCATTGGCTTTATGGTGAATAGGCTGGCTGCTGGAAGAATAATTGCCTTCCAACCAATATTGGTTGGCTTGGCAGTTCACAATTACTGGCACAGTTAAGACCCATATACCTTCCACCTACATCCCACCCAAGACCAGTCTGGACATAGCCAAGGATGACTTCTACAGTTGTCCCCCACTTATTGGATGGTTAGAGACTGGCGCACTGACCAAAAATGAAAACCAATGAAAAGTGGAACCCAGTCTTTTTTAGGTTGCAAATGCAAAATGGCCACCAAAAAGACATAAATACCACTTGCAAAAACCTAAATAACACATATTTATACCAAATACATACCATATTTATACCAAATACATATTTATACCAAATAACGAATACATACCAAATTATACTACAGTAAACAAAAGCATATGTGGGCAATGGATATCTGCTGTATTTGAATGATGGTGATTTACTGAAGAAAGTCATAAGGAAATAATTGAATTAAATATCATTCACCCGTCATAATTCAGTGAATAAAGTCAGGGCTGAAGGGCATTATGTAGCTGATTCTACCTAATCTGGTCTTGAATCCACACGTTTAAAAGTTTTTCCATAACAGCAATTAGGCTGTTCAGTTAAAGAGTTTAAACAAACAAGTAAGTACAAGTGGAGGTACTTACAGCTACTTGCAGCCTTTCAAATGCCCCCGAAATAAGAAACGGTACAATCTAAGGAAGGGAAAACTTAAGGCATGAACTTAAGGCACTGATTTTCTGATAAAAAAGCAGTGCCTGCTTTCTATTGTACTGCATTGAAAAGAACTCATTCAATTCAAGTCTATGGAGCGCTCGGTGTGCAATCTCAGCATCTGGTGGTCAGTTGTGAACTTACACCTTTTAAAAAAACTGAGGAAGCAATGAGTCTTCTCTGAGGAAGAACAGACTTTTGGGTATATTTTGAGAGTAACAAAAGAACAAAACAATGAAAAACAGGGTCTCAGAAAGCAGGGGGCGCCTATATAACCAGTACCAGATGCTGGACACAATCCTGCAGACTAAATTGATCATTCTAGCAGGATATTTCATTGTCCACACCAGAGCAGACAGGGAAGGATGGGAAGAAATGTTGGGCAGATTGGGATATGGCAGGATCAATGACAACAGACTGTGTTGCAATCCTTCGCTACAGTGAAAAACCTGATATAGGCAACAGTCTTTTCCAGCACCTTCATAAACATCAATTTATATAAAAACTGTTATATATAAAAATACTGTTATTCATAAATATTTTATAAATATAAATACTGTTGTTTGACTGATTGATGTGAGGAGTGCAATAAGAGCGTTGAAGAATGGAAAGGTGTCAGAGTGGACCAAGTCACTGACTCATGACCAAAGCTGGGTAGATATCCTTCTGCAATGGCTCCATGTCCTCCTGATATTCATCTTGTGCTCAGAAAATGTCATATCAGCAGGAAGAAAGCCATCATAGTGCCAATTCTAAAGAAAGGTGATAGCCAAGAATGCAAAACTACCATGGCATCAGCCTTTTCACAGTTGTTGACAAGATGTTCATGAAGATTGTACAATCAAGGCTGCTGGAACATTGGAAACAGACCAGACAGGAAGAGCGAGCAGGATTCAGGCCACGCTGGGGTTGCATCAATCAAATATTCACTATTTGTAAACTGGTGAAGGAAAGGGTCAGGTGTGGAAAGAGAACCATTATTGTCATTATCGACTTCAAATCGCATTTGATTATGTTCACTGGCCCGCCCTCTGCAAGGTGTTGGAGACTGAGCACGTGCTGCTGAAGATCATCCGAATTCTCCAAACATCATACAAAGGCTCAACCAGCACTGTGCAGATCTGAGATGAGCTATCCAAGAAATTTCCTATTCAAACCGGAGTCTGCCAGGGAGATGTCACCTCTCCCTTGCTCTTTAATATCATGATTATGAGGAAAGCATTCTAGGGCAGATGTTGGGTACTATACAACAGTGATATAACATCTGGTAAGTTTGACAGGGGGTCCCTAACAGATTTTTTAAGTTTGAAAGGGGTCTGAAATGCCCTTGTACCACTGCTTTAGTCTGATAATGTAAACACCAGAGTAATACAGGAATTATACCCTGAATCTGAAAGATATTTTTCATCTCAAAAAGTGCTGAACTAACTTCTAATAAAGACCTCACTTAAGGTGAAGGAGTCTTTTGTTATTTGACCTCTTTAGTTTTAGACAGCACTAGATAATATTTTTTCAGATGTATATGTAAAATAACACTTGATATATATATATATATAACATACCCTAGAATCCTGAGTAACTACAGGAAGACATAAGAGGCACTTACTCTGAATTGCTCTATGCATTTCCCATAGGTTTCTGGATTGCTCTATGCATTTCCCACAGATGGTACAGTAACTATGTTGGTGTAAAAGGTCCTGTAGTTACTCTGGATTGTAGCGATAGAGCACAGTCCTAACCATGTCTACTTAAATGTAAACTCCTCTTTGTTCAATGGGTCTTACTCCCAGGAAAATGTCTTTAGGATTGCAGCCATATGCAGGTCCCACAAACATCATGCAAGTTAAGAGACATATGTATTTTTAAAAGAGTATAGTATAAATAAGAATGAAAACTAAACAGGACAATGTAACACTTTTTCTGACAGGAAACTGTAGTATTGTTAAGAGAGATAGGATTGGCATCTATCAATCTCGAAAGACTATGGTATCGTGCTCAACCCTGTATGCGAAGCATGGAGGCCTGGGTAGATTAATATGGAGGATAGGCTGTTACCCAAGCAGCAAATCCCCTCTCTCCACACCACTGAAATATTCCAATGGAACGGCAGAGCCGATATGATTGGTTCCAGCTGCGTCGCAGAGCTGGGCTAAGGACAGGAGCTCACCCTGTCTTGTGGGGACCCGGCCTTCTGGTTAACAGGCACAGTGTCTTAACCACTTGCGACCCACAGGTAAACACTAATGAATTTTAATGTAGTTGAGATAAAGTATACTTTTTAGAAACAAAACCACTAGAAGGAAGGTTAAAAATATAAAGTATTTCTATATTTTAGAATTATTTCTTGGAGAGGGTTAGACCAGAGTTGCAACCATTAGTACTAATATGAAATATATTAGTGCATTAATGTAGTAACTCCCAGGACCAAATACAGTTATGGCCTATTTATGATGCTGTTTTTAAAAGATGTATTAATTAATTGTCAAGCATGGAATGTGTGCTGTGAGTTATTTGTGGGATTATTCTCTAGACTGAACCATTGCAGTCAGGCAGGAAAATATGCATACATTTACAAGAAAATGGTTTAACAGCATTTACATAAAGGAATACATTTAATTTTAAAATTTATTTCTCACCTCGTTCTTTCTTAAAATCCTTTTCTGACATAGTGACAGGTGAAAGTAACTCTCCAACAGGAGGCTGAATATTAACACTGAATTGATCATCCTTTGTACTAAGAAAAGACAAAACACAACAAATAATATAATATAAAAATGAGTCAATAACTATATAAGACTGTTTTATGTATCAAGAAATATGAGGTAAATGCTGAATTAAGAAGATTTTTAAAACTTTACCAGTCCAGAAAACACAAATGTTGTATTTCTTCACTTTTCAGCACAAAGTCAGTAGGATTTTAACTATCTTCTCATACCTCTAATTAGGCAACTTTCTTAAAGTTTATCCATCTTCTCATTTCTATGAGGCGGATACCTATTATTTCCTTTCTTTACAATTCATTGAGGTTGAGACACAGAGATTTAAAGCCAGGCCAAGAACAGCTGTCCAGTTTCACTGGCAATAGGGCAGAACTGCCACCTACCTCTTGTTATCTGTAACTCTTACTATCCTTGAGAGCTGGGTTGTGTGAGGGGATGGGGGAGGCTTGTTGCAGCTATGAACAGGCAGTGGAAAGAAGGATTGTAGGAAGAGACAGTAGCCTCCTCATGAGCAGAAGGTAGGCGAGAGAGGAAGAGACCTAGGGCGCAATCCAGAGAAACTATGGTGAGTCCTTGCTCCGATGTAAGAACAATTTACTTTGGATTGCAATATGAATTTCCCATAGGTTTTCAATAGGTGGTGCTGTAACATTGATATAATTGTCTCTTACATGCTCCTGTAGTTACTCTGGATTGTAGGGCTATATACTGTATTAAATAGACAATGGGGGAGTGGGTTGCAGTAATCACATCCACAGCACAATCCTAATTTGCATGGTAACAGGCAGGCTGGAACACCTGAGCTGTATCCAGCACAACTTTAGAACCGCTACTGCAGGGAAGAGGAGACTTGTCATTGAGGCAATAGGCCCCAATGGGCTTACTCAGACCCTCCAATCCAGAGTAACTATGGGAGAGACATTTACATTGATGTAGTCACAGCACCACCTAGTGAAAACCTATGGGAAATTCATATTGCAATCCAGAGTAAATTGTTCTTAGGTCGGAGCAAGGATTCCCCATAGTTACTCCGGATTGCACCCTTAGGTCACCTCCAGAAGCGGTGCTATCTGGGAAGCAGAGTTTGGATCTGACATAAGTGTACATGACTGATAGCACACATCTTAGTAGTAACAAACTGCTATGTATACAAATTCCCTTCCTCCTCTATCTCTCATTTAGTGATATGTGTGCACAGTGACCATATATATTTTTCCAGGGTATGTCTTCTTTTTTAGTCTTGTGTCCTGTAAAAAAAGTCTTCACTGCTGACAAGTCACAGATGTTCCTGCTGACACCAGGGAACTTTGAGCTCCCTGTGAGCTCAGTTGATATGCATCCTGGTGAGGATTCTACAACTGTGAATGGGAGAGGCACTCCAGTAACATCTTTCATGGACCAGTTGGGATATTCACACTGAAAACCAAAGAAGTCAAATGGTTGCCCTGGATATTCTACCAGGAGTATTCAGTTTGGTATTGAGCTAATATTAAATCTGTTTTTGGAACATTGAGGGAACAATTGTAACCAAGATAGGCTGGCATAACTCTACTGTCTCCTCATTCCTGTGGTGGTGTGGGGAGGGTGTGGGGAGGGTGTGGCATGTTTGTGCACTGGCCCAAACTTCTCAGGAGCTTATGACACTGTTTAAAGGCACTTTTAAGCACTTACGGTGCTTACGGCACTTCTCAGGATTTATGGTACTCTGCAACACCTGCAGGCCAGCATGGGACTTGTGCCAACCTAACCAGGGGAACAGCTAAGATACTGTGCAGAACCCTCTAATTCCCAGGCATCTGGTAGAGGACCTGAGATTGGAGATAACATACATACACCACCCATGGAGGGTGAGAAAACAATATTATATATAATTGAAGAGTCACTGACAGACTGATCAACACTCATCCAAAACTGCCGGACCTAGAAATATGAAATTTGGGGAGGGTATTCCTTCTGTGATGGAGACATCAACTAAGAACCGATTTTTAGAAATTCAAACTGCAAGGGGAAAAAAAGGCTGCAACACATTTTCATCCCTATAATTAATGCTGAAGAATTGCTGACTAATCAATGCCAAGCCCAAACCTACAGATTTAGAAGCATGAAATTTGGGGAGGGTATTCCTTCTGTAACATAAGCACCCAAGAATGGATTTTTAGAAATTCAAACCCTAAGGCAGTGATTTTCAACTGGTGTGCCGCGGGAATTTGGGGACTGACATTCATTAATAGGAAAATTGGGGATTTGAACAGTCTGGTGTGCCTTGTCAAGGGTAAAAACAACTGATGATGTGCCTTGACAATTTCAGTGCCTTGTTAAGTATGCCGTGAGATGAAAAAGGTTGAAATTCACTGCCCTAAGGGGATAAAAGCAGGTGCAAAGTGTTTTCGTCCATATACTTAAAACTGAAGACGGATTCTTTGATTCATCAACACCTATCTTAAATTCCTGGACCTAGAAGCATGAAATTTGGGGAGCATATTCCTTCCAAGGTATAAGGGCGCACTAAGAACCAATTTAGGGCCTAGTGGTGCCTGCTTTCCAATGGTGCCTGGTAACCAGTGATGCCCGGATCCTGGCAATTGGTAGGGATGCCCAGAGACTGGTGGTGCCCGCTTGCCTGTTGCTCCATGGTGTTTGGTGCCCAGAAAGGATATCTGGTGCCTAGTGGTTTATAGTGGTGTACAGTGGGTGCCCTCTGTCTGGTGGCGTGCAATGGTTACCAGTGGTGCACAATAGTGCCCAGAATGATGCGTGGCGCCTGTTGGTGCCCACTGCCACCACCACGTGTGGTGCCCGGTGCCTAACAGGTTTGTGTCATTTCCAGCAGGGATGGTGTCGTTTCCAGTAGATGCCTATTGGTGTCCAGCACCCGGTGATCAGCAGGGATGCCCGGTGCCCAGTGACGCCTGGTAGGGATGCCCACTGGTGACTAGTCCCCAACAGGGTTGGAGGGGGGGCAGCCTCCTGGTGCTCTTCATGCAGGAGTCCCAAATCATGGCTGTGCAGAACTGCAAATGCCGAATAGGTTTGTAACTGTTTGCAAAGGTCTGGTTTTTAATGCAATCCTACTTCCAATCTGAAATAAAGTTCCAGGTTGCCATGCGGTGCACCATTATGCAAGAATAACACCCATATAAAGCAATTGGTCTACTTCTGAATCTGGTGGGCATCTCTGGGCACTCACAGCTGCCGGCATAGGGTACTGCTGGGCACCAACAGACACTGGGCACTGGAGGGCATGGGGCAGTGGCGGGCAGTAGCGGGCCCTAGGCGTCCTTCCAGGGCACCAGCAGGCACTGGTGGACACTGGGCACCATCATGTAGTGGGCACCATTGGGCACCACTGTGCAGTGGGGATGTGTAGAGGGGCCCAAATCAGTTCTTAGTGGGACCTTACATCACAGAAGGAATACGCCCCCCAAATTTCATGCTTCTAGGTCCAGGGGTTGGGGCTGGATGTTGGATCAGTCAGTCTTCAATGTTAAGTATAAGGACAAAAACATGTTGCACCCCTTTTCACACACTTAGGGATTAAGAGCACCATCCTAACCACATCTACTCAAAAGTACACCTCATTATGTTCAATGGGTTTTACCCCCAGGAAAGTGCCTTTAGTATTGCAGCCTAAATTGCTAAAAATAAGTTCTTATTGGGCGCTCACACCCTCTCCAAATTTCCCTTCCCAAATTTCACACTTCTCCGTCCGGCAGTTTTAGCTGGGCATTGATGAGTTAGACAGAGCAAAGTGAGTCACTGCACAATCCAGAGCAGGGTGACCAGACGCCAAACTGGAAATTCCTGAATGGAAACCCCAAAATTCCTGCCAGAATTCCTCCCTGTCCAAGCCAAAATTCCAAACAAAATTCTTACCCACTTAAAAAATTTGTAGGACACCCAAAAATGTAGGACATGCTAAAATGAAGCAAAAGTATTGCTTTCCTGTACTTAATTTCAACCATTAGAGTCAATGGGGCTTACTCACAGGAAAGTGTGGATGGGAGGGTGGCCTTAACTGCCTAGCTCTCTACTTGTCTATTCAGAAGTAAGCCTGAGGCTGCAACCCTTTGCACATGTATCTGGGAGTAAGCCCCATTGGCCATCATGGGACTTACTTCTGAGTAAGCAGGCTGTGGATTAGACTCTGGGACTGCAGCCCTCTGCACTTACCTAGGAGTAAGCCCCATCGGCCATCATGGGACTTACATCTGAGTAGGCAGGCAGTGGAGTAGCTCTGGGGTGGCCGCGGGAGAGCGGTGAGAGGCGCGTGCGCCAACCTCAAGCCCCTTGTGACTGGCGGGGCTGAGGGAGAGGCACAAGACGCACATGTGCTGGCCTCAAGCCCCTGCCAGCTGGGGCAGCCACAGGAGAGTGGCGAGAGGCGTGCACACCAGCCTCAAGCCCCTGGTGGCTAGTGGGGCTAAGGGAGAGGCGCAAGAGGCGTGCACACCAGCCTCAAGCCCCGGGGCAGACTGAAGGAAAGCACAAGGGTGCATGCAGCTCCAGCTGCGCACGCAAGTTTTTTTAAATTTAAAGGGCCAGTGCTGAAGCAGCCCAAATTCTGGAGCCCACAGGGGCTCTCACCTGCCCCAGAACAAGGGGCGTTTTGGAGGAGACTTCCGGAAAACACCAGAAGTCGGGCAAGCCTGATCCAGAGTAACTACAGGAGGTCTTACATCAACGTAAGAAAAATTTACTCTGGATTGTTCTGTGAATTTCCCATAGGTTTCCACTAGGTGGAACCATAACTATGTCAATGTAAATTTCTCTTAAGAGCTCCCATAATTACTCTGGATTGTACAGTCAGATATATAGAATATAAAATATAGAATATTTTATAGATATATAGAAGATAAAAGAAGATATGGAGCTCCTTGATGCTCAGAGGGCAACACAGCAGTTGTTTAGCAGTTTTTGTGCACTTTTCACACAGAGCAGTTTATCTTCTATATTTATAGAAAAGAAAAGTCACTGACTCACTGATTGACTGACTGACTGACTCATCAACACCCTGCTAAAATCGCTGGGCCTAGAAGCATAAATTTGAGGTGGGTGTTCCTTCCATGACTGAGGAGTGCACTAAGAACCGGTTTTCGGAAATTCCAACCGGAAGGGGGTGAAATGGGGCACAACATGTTTTCCTCTCTGTACTTCACATTGAAGAATCAGTGACTGAGGGATGCTCTGCCCCAACCCCCAGACCTAGAAGCATAAAATTTGGGGAGGGTGTTCCTTCTGTCACACACACACACGCACATTGGGGGGGTTGATGCGCATGGGGGGATGGTGTGCGTGGGGGTTTGATGCACATGGAGGATGTTGCACATTGGGTGTTGATGCACATGGAGGTGTTGATGCGCATGGGGGTGTTGATGCGCATGGGGGGATGTTGCACACAGGGGGTGTTGATGAGCATGGGGGGATGATGTGCATGGGGGATGATGTGCATGGGGTGAATGTTGAGCATGGGGTGTTGATGAGCAGGGGGGTGGACGTGCAAGGGGGGTGGACGTGCAAGGGGGGCTGACGCGCATGGGGTGGATGATCATGGGAGATGTTGCATATGGGGGTGGATGTGCGTGGGGGATTGATGCGCAGTGGGGGGATGGCATATGGGGGAATTTTTCTCCTGCAATGCGGGTATGCTTTTCACTAGTTTGCAATAAATCGCATCAGACTTTTCATCAAATCTTTTGCGCAGAAGTTATGACTGAGGACACTAGATCAGAATGGAATTTCCTATCTCTCTAGATTGAAATGGAAGGAACCATTAAGGTGATAGACTGTGCAGAGAACCCATATGGCCTCAGGCTACAACCTACCAAATGGATTGCGACCCACAATTGAGAAAAGCTGCCCTAGACTAACCCCCAAATCCAGAGTAACTACAAGAGCACATAAGAGTCTTTATGTGCACCCGTAGTTACAGCACCACCTAGTGAAAACCTATGGGAAATTCATATTGGAATTCAGAGTAAATTGTTCTTACACCGGAGCAAGGACTCCCTGTAGTTACTCTGGACTTTGCCCTAAAAGGGTATTAGTAGCAATGGGTATGAGCAACAAAAGTATTTTATATTCATTTCAAGATTAGCTGCTTGCCAATTTTATTTTTTGTACTTTTGTGTCTGTCTGAAATCTAATACTAGATGAAAAAGTCACAGATTAATTCTAGTTTCTGCTGACAGAGTGCGCAGAAGGGCTATGATTGACTTTTAGTAACTTACTAGCAACATTAATATTATATATAAATATGCATATTGCCAATATGCATCCCACAAATACCAACTATTTTTTATGGCTGCCTCTACTAACCTCAGAAGAATTGGAAAACTAAAAATAATATTTTTACTTATCCTATTATACCTATGATATTCTATGATACCTTTACTGAAATGTGAAGTTGATTTGTTGATCTGAAAAAGACATGATAAAGTTCAAGAGCCTAATTGTCAAATGACACAATAGAGTGAAGAGCTCATATTTGTATGAGTGGGGTAGGGGAAAATCTTACTAAATATGCTAAGTGAGTGGTAGACCCAATCTTCAAGTTAAGGATTCTCTATTATATACTAGCAAAAAGTGTTGCGGGAGTTAAATTTCCCCATACAATGTCCCCCCAGGGCGCATCAACACCCCATGCGCAACTTCCCCCGCATGCGCAACTTCCCCCGCATGCGCAACGTTAACTACGCACATCATCCCCCATGCGCATCATCCCCCCATAAGCAACTTCCCTCCATGCGCAACTTCCCCCCAGGCCCAACTTCCCCCCAGGCCCAACTTCCCCTCAAGTGCAACTTCCCCCCAGGCGCAACTTCCCCCCAGGCGCATAATCCCTCCATGCGCATAATCCCCCCATGTGCAACTTCCCCCAATGCACATCAATCCCGCATGCACAGCATCTTCGCCAGTGCAACCTCTTCCTCCCAACAACATCCCCCACTGCATCAGGCACCAAGCACCAAATTGGCTGGATGTTATTCAGTCTTCCATGTTAAGTATAGGACAAAAACATGCTGATCCCTTTTCTGCCCCTCAAGGGTTAAATTTCTCCGCATGGGTTCTTGGTGGGTGTTCAGGTGACAGAAGGAACTCCCTCCCATAATTCCATGCTTCTAGGCCCAGCAGTTAGGGCGGAATGTTGATGAGTCATCCATTCGCCAATGCAAAGTATAGGGAGGAAAACACGTTGCGCCCCTTTTCACCCCCTTCCAGTTGGAATTTCCAAAAACCAGATCTTAGTGCACCCCTCCGTCACGGAAGGAACACCCACCCCAAATTACACTCTTCTAGGCCCAGCGGTTTTGGCAGGGCGGTGATGAGTGAGTGAGTGACTTTTCTCTTTTATATATATAGAAGATACATTTCTGAAAGTCTCAATAAAAATTAAACTTACTGGGAAGAACTTACAGGAAGCTGTAGGAAGTTCAGCTTAGATCTTAGATCTTCACTACCTTTGCACTATTTCTATAAGAAATTATTCAAGACCCCTAAATATTTTATTATCAATGTTTACCTTGGGCTGTGGGTGGCGCAAGTGGTTAAGACACTGTGCCTGTTAACCAGCAGGCCAGGGTTCAAGACCCGGGTCAGCCCCACAAGACAGGGTGAGCTCCTGTCCTTAGCCTAGCCCTGCGACGCCAATTGGATCCAATCGCATTGGCTCTGCCTTTCCACTGGACTAATTCAGTGGCGTCAAGAGGGGGGATTTGCTGCTTGGGTAACAGCCTATCCTCCATAACAATCCAACCCAGGCTTTCGTGCTTCGCATGCAGCGTATGCAGCGTCAAGCACGATACCATAGTCTCCCAAGACTGACGGAGGCCTACTAATGTTTACCTTGTCTTTATGCAATTGGTTTTTACTGAATCACAAACTTTAGCCCATTGGTTATCTTATAGACAATTGTACATTTTGCTATGCAAAACACACAGTCAATGATTGGCATCTAAACCAATTGATCTGCCCATTACCACTATCTCCCTTCCCACACAAGCCTTACCACAAAGCTATTGATTTAAACACTGTCGATCGGTTTCCATTTTCTGATTTTGGGCAGGCTAATTAAGAAAGTGAGTAATTGTGATTACACTGCTTCAGGATCAATTACATTTGATGCAAGACAAAGTACTCCTTTCAGAGCAATGTAAAGAAAATAATTATAATCAGAAATGGTTTATGGGTAACCTTTCCCCTAACTATAAACCAATGTCTCTTCTTTGTACTGGAGGCTTACTCCTATAAGCACACGCTTCTCTGTTCTGGCGGATTAACAAACTCCAAACAAAGCATATTTATTCACATTGATTTGAACAAAAAAGAAACACTTCAGCTTTTGTACATAAGAAGCATGTTCTGATGGGAATGTATGGGAGACAAATGTTTATATTATTTTCAACTTCCTGCCTCTAATTGGTAAATACCCTCCTCATGGAGGTAGGGAGGAGGAAGAAAAGGAAAAGGTGGATTATCTCATCCCTTAAAACGTGGAAAAATCATATGCAAGCAGTTCTTTGCTGCTATAACTATCTGGAAGAATGTGATCAAGTACACTAGACTACAGGAACTTGGGAGTGACTAGAGCAGGAATTTTCAGTGTGCCTCCACACACTGGTGTGCCACGAGCTAGCATGCATGACAGAGGTAAGGAGCAGCAGCCTCACTGGAGAAGCGGCCACTTCGAGACTGATAGTGGCGGTGGCAACAACAGAAGGAGTAGACTGGAAGCTCCTATGGCATCTCACGCCTGCTTGACTGGGCAGCAAGAAAAGCCTGGAGGTGTAGTCAAGTAGGACTACAATCTGATCCATGCTTTCCTGGGAGTAAGCCTCATTGACTATAATGGGGCTTTCTTCTGAGTGGGCATGTTAGATTGGGCTCTTTGTCACCCTTTATATCTGAACACATGAGTAGGCTATTGGGCACATTTCCCTCATCTTTTCCACACCCTCTCTCTCCCCCATGCATACCCCCATCTCATAAACACTGTTTACACCTTATACTGCCCCTCACCTGCTCATCATCACCTTCCAAAGATCCCAGAATCAGCTGCCTCACATACACTCTTTCCCCCTACCCCAGCCAAACCCTAAACTTTTTGATCATGTCTTCTTACTGCACTTCACTTCACATTTGGCCCAACTGTAAAAACCTTTTGTTTTTCTTCAAATAAGATTGTACTTTAAACATTTGTATTAAAAACTTGGCATCCATCAGTCTTGAAAGACTATGGTATTGTGCTCGACGCTGCATGCAAAGCACAAAGGCTTGGGTAGATTGATATGGAGGATAGGCTATTATCCAAGCAGCAAATCCCCCCTCTCCACATAACTGAATTAGTCCAATAGAATGGCAGAGCCAATACGATTGGTTCTAGCTGTGTCACAGAGATGGGTTAAGGACAGGACCTCGCCCTGTCTTGTGGGGACCCGGGTCTCAGACCCTGGCCTACTGGTTAACAGGCACAGTGTCTGTTTAACAGGCACAGTGAGCCACCCACAGCCCACTATATTTGTATTAAAATATTGATATACAGAGGCATATTTGTCTTAGAAACCATCAAATAACTTATATCATACACAGGAGTTTTCACTTAGCAATTCATTAGGCTGAAGAGCTCTGCTTGCTGTTACATTTACAGCCCAATCCTATCCATACTTTCCTGGGAGCAAGCCCCATTGACTTTGCTGGGACTAACATCTGAGTAGACATGCCTAGGATTGGGTTAAAAAATTATACACAGGTGCTTAGTGCTCTTCCATGCAGCAAATTCATCTTACTAGGCCTGAGAAGCAAAATAAATGACAGCACAACAGTGCAGACCTTGCTGATGGCCTTTTACTTCTGACTTTGGCATTTACTGTGGGATTGGTTGCACAAAGGAATTTGGTTCTTTTGTCCTTTTATCTGGGACAAAGTTTGTCAGCATGAAAATAAAAAATTAATAAAAAGTAAACAGAAGAACAAAACCAGAAATGACTGTGAGTCACATTGTTAGAATACATGAAAGGTGAGGTTGTTACTCATGATAGTTTAAAAAAAAACAAGTCAAAGAGGATGACGTGAAATATGACCCTATGGTACCTAGCTAGGGTTAATCATGTCTTCATACTGCCCCTCGCTCCACATTTCTCCACTATGTGCTCCGTCTGACTTCTCTTTGACAACATTTTCTGGCACTTCAAAATATTTTTCTCCTTTACTGAAACTACAGATGCTCCCCTCTCCACATGAATATATTTAATTGTCATGTAGTGATTCCTAAGCACTTCTACTTAGAAGCAACTGCCATTGTAGTCTATGGGGCTTACTCCCAGAAAAGTGTGGATAGGGTTGCAATGTTAATTGTATTAATTCAAAATTAATTGTAATTTAATAATAGTTTAATAATTTAATTTAATGAAAAAACTGGTGTGCCTTGGCAATTTTAGTGCTTTTTTAATTGTAATACAAGATGATAAAGGTTGAAAAAGGCTGGGCTATAAAGAAACTACCCCAACAAACTTCCACAGTTGTTTCATGACAGAGGGACCTGAACTTGCAACTCAGCTTTTAACTCATCATGGGGCTACAATGACTAAGAGGTGATTAAAATCAAAGTTCCTTCACATTCAACTCCTAACTTTTCACAGCACAGCCTCAAAGAGGAATTTTATTATAGGGTACAAAGTTTCTTTTGGGTCACTTCCCCAAAAGCGGAGGGAATGAAACAAGAGTGAGGAGGGTGGTGACAAGGATGGACAGAACAGAGGTGGGGAGGGGACAGAACTGCAAGGGGAGGGTGGCACCAGCTGGAAAGCCTTTGGAGCCTACCTGCACATATAGCACCAGCAGCTAGATATAATACAGGTGCAGTGTTTTTATTCACAGGGAATTGGTTTCATGAACCTCTTCATTTGTGACAATCCACATATTGCCAAATCAGAACCAGAAATGATGAATTATTATGCAAACTGAGTAAATGTATGCAATTTATGCTGACTTACACAAATTGCATGCATTTAAGTAAATAGCACTACAAGCTGATGCTTGGTGAGTGAAAAAAAGCTATTCTCATTCTTCTCTCCCCGTTACCACCTTCCCACACCTGTGCTCAACCTCCCTGTTGCTCACTCACTGTCCACATTTGTTTTACAGGTGGGATGCTAAACCGCTAAGAGCCCAATCTTAGATACGTCTAGTCAAAAGTAAGTTCCAGCCCCAGACACAGTGTCAGAGAGCTGATGTGGCCATCCTGCCAAAAAACTTGGGAGGCCTCTGAATTAACAGTATTTATATACCGCTTTTCAACAAAAAGTTCACAAAGCCGTTTACAGATAAAATGAAATAACTAAAGGATGGTCATTGGCTTTACTCCCAGGAAATGGATACGATTTTACCCTACTTATAATATTGTGGATTGCTCAGAAGATTGCTGGGCTGTTTTGCCTGTGCGTCTGAGAGCCTGAGAGACTGTACCATATTAATTTGAAGGAGGAAGAATTCAGCAGAGAGGGTGCAAGATTTTCCTTTTTGTTTTGAGCTTCAAGAAAGGCAAACAAGTTGGATTAAAACAGTTATTGTGTGTTTTTTAAAAACAACCCCCTGTTTACTAGCACCTTCTCACCTGCTCTGTGTTTGTGTGAGAGGGAATAAAACATGGAGAGATCATGCTCCATTTTGCTGTGCCCACTCTGACTACAGAAATTTCCCCATAATCATCCCCTCTTCCAATCCCATCAGCTTCATGTTTCCCATGAACATGAAGTTAAAGAGCCTCACTGATGGCTGTGGGCTTCTAGGATTTTGCAGAATCTTCTGCACTTGCGTGCAATATCATGGAGCCTCTTGATGAATTTAGGCTATTTATGCCTTTTATCAGTGTTTTAGGATGACTAAACATATAATGAGAGGCCCAGTATAGGTCAAAAGGAGGCAAAGAATTCCCTCCCTTCACATTAAGTCCATGGATAAAAAAATCCTTGTATAAAAAGGTAGCACCTATAGTATGGAAAACGAAATTCATTCTTTTCTACAATCTTTTAAATATAGAAAATGAGTGCAGAAAATTATTTTGGCTTACACTACTTCTTCAGCGTTTGTGTGGTAATGGGTATTGCAGTCCCATATTGAGGCTCACACTAGAATTGAAAAATGTTGTATTTTCACCAAAACATATTTAAGCAGAAGTTGTAGTCCTGCAGCTGTGTCCCTGAGTTTCTACATAATTCTTCATAGCAGATCACTTTCCTCCCAAATTTGACACTGTTAAGGAGCCACGTATGCATTCCTTGATTCAGCACATATGGCATTCAGTAGCAGTAGACTGCATTTTATCAGCAGCAGGAGATTATGCATGTTATCTACAGGAAATACAGTATCTATCTTTAGCGTTTTTATCAATATTGTTTTGTAAGAAGGTCTGCTGTATTGTAATTAACAAAACACCTACAACGTCAAGAATATATAACTGTTTTCATTTTTCTAGCAATATTTGCAAATGATAGAAGTTCTGTAATTGGGCAGCAGAAAAGGAACTATTTTGTTTTATTTAAATTCTAAACTTAGTGTGTAGCTTGAGCTGTGTCATTGAGTTCACATTGTCCAAATCATTAAAATGAATACCCCACTGGTATCTGAAGCAAATCTATTTACAGTCATGTTACTCATAGTTCAGTGTTGAGGAATATTGATCTTTCTTGTTTGTCTAATAGGAAAATAATAAACAATTACTAGGCAATGTTGGAGAAAGTAATCAGTTTTTATATATCACTAATATAGCAGACCTCCCAAAACATAAAGGTGATGATCTGCATAAAATCAATGAGTTATGCTACACTGCTTGTATTCATCATTGCACAGAATATCTTCAGTGGCTTAAGTATGGGACTGATCTGTTAGGATGCTGAGAATGGGGTAGCCTAAAGAATGCAACTGCTTTATAAAAACAAGATTTTTAAAAACATTTTGGCTACAATCCTAAGCACACTTTCCTGGTAGTAAGTACTGTTGAACACAATGGGACTTACTTCTGAATAGACATGTTTAGAACAGCACTATCTATGTAATATCCAAAATATACAGTGAACATACAGTAAACTGTACAGAACATTAGCCTATGCAAGATCAAAAGCAGATCCAAACCATTACTACTACTGTCCAGAAAAATCCTGCTGCAAATAATACCATCCCAGAATTTTCTGATAAAATAATTATTGCCTACAATATAAAAACACAACCTAGTGAATCTGAAGTGATTCTCAATCTATGAACAGGGTAGTGATCACCATATACGTATAAATAAATCACATATAATTAGGTTACACCTGTACTTGCATTTGCATGCATTTGAATGGCTAGGTTGGCAGGAGTCAGGCAAGTTATAGCAGCTCAGTCCATCATGTGTACTCAGGTCTTGAACCACTAACCATCTGACTATCTCGAACCACTGATCATCAGGGTAACAAGCACAGCGTCTTTAACCACTGAGCCACTGCAGCCCATAGAAGATCTTAGGGATTCCATAACTAGGTCAAAGAATCCTATTTGCTGAGCCCTGAGGAGCTGGGTGCTCATGTTTTGCTTCATTGTTATTATCATCATTTACATTATACCTTATCATATAATATCATAAAACACCATACCATAAATTTAAAAATAATCTAAATATTCTTTATAATAATCAAAAGATTACTGTTTAAATTTCAACTTTACAGTAACAGATATTAAACCATATTACTTGGTTTGTGATTAATCATGATTTGTGAGGTCATCTGAATAGACAAGCTACAGTATGTGCATTTTTATCATGTTTTGAAGGTGTGCACAAACTTTAGTTTGTCTATTTGGACAAATAACAAACTATAGCTTATCACAAATATGAACTGGAAAATTTGAATCATAATGCACAACGAGAAGAAATCGTGTTTCAACATATTCCAAAACAGTTTTTTTTGGTCCTACACCTGAACAGGTTCACTTCTTAAAAGGAAAAAAATTTAATGAAGGAAAAAATAAGAAAAAGGTTAAATACTGCACATTTGGATATATAGTGGTACCTTAGTTTACGAGCATAATTCGTTCCAGAAGCATGTTTGTAATCCAAAATTCTTGTGTATCAAATTGAATTTTCCCATAAGAAATAATGGAAATTCAGACAAATCATTCCACAACCCAAAAATAATCATATAAAAATGAATACAATTCTGTAATACATGAGTGTCCAAACCGCGGCCCGGGGGCCAGATACAGCCCAATGGCTCCCGACAAGACCTCTCTATCCAGCCCTTGGGAAAGCATTGTAATCCACTCTAATACTTTCTTTTTCAAATTTGAAATGTAAATTAGTTTGCTGGTCCTCGACACAGTGTCAGAGAAATGATAAAGAGAAATAAAGAAAATACAAACTATTAAGAAAAATAAAACAAATTAACCTCCACAAAGAGTACAATCCTCACTAATTTAGGTCAGCACAACTGACCTGACACTCTTTCTATGAAGGTGTGGGGAGTTGGTGCATGTCTGTGCACTGGCCAAACACCTCCAAGAGTGACACAGAAGTGCCTTATGGCAGGCCAGCACAGGACTTGTGCAAGGCTTTGCGCCAGCCAAAATGGGGATTAGGATTCTCTCAGGTCTCTCAGGGCCGCAATCTGTCCCCTTTACACAGGAGTGAGTCCCACTGATTATAGTAGGGCTTCCTTTAGAGTAGACATGCAAGGCTCGGTCTCTCATGCTTCTTTACATTGCCCCCCTTACCCAGGAGTGAGCCCCGCTGATTATAAAGGAGCTTACTTCAGAGGAGACATGCAAAGCTAGGTCTTATTTAGCACAATTCTAACCATGTCTACTCAAAAGTAAGCCCCACTGTGTTCAAATGATTCTTACTCACAGGAAAGTGTGTTTAGAATTGCAGCCTTAGGCTCCTTTCCATTGCCTCCCTTACATAGGAGTGAGCCCTACTGACTGTACTAGGCACACTTCAGAGTAGACATGCATAGGCTTGTCTCTCGGGAGGTGAGAGCTGGTCTCTCCTGAGCAGGTGCTGGCGGAGTGCCCAAAACCAGCCATATCCCAGCCAGCATTATTTTTTCCCTTGTATTGCAAGCCCTCATCTGTATTGCAAGACAAAATTTATTAGAAATGTTTGCTTGTCTTCCAAAAACACTCTCAATCCAAAATTTTACTGGACATTGGTTATAGCAACGTAGTTATGGTATTAATGCGCATGGGAAAGCTGTTTGAAAGCATGGGAAGGCCAGGCCTCTGCCTCAAGATCATCTGGTGGATGCTAGGTCTACCTTTTGGTTCAAATGGCCATTCAAAGTGATAGATCTAGAACCACCCCACTACCCTTGGAATACTAAGGAGTAGTTGAAATGCATATCTGTAGGGGGACCATCCATATCTGTGGATCTCATATCCACAGTTTCACCCAGATCCCATTATCAATGGACTCTCCCCCTCTGTCACCCGCAGTAGTATTAGCAGTGTTTAAACACTTAGGCTGCAATCCAGAAGTGCACTTGGCTGCCCTATCTGTCACTGGGGCAGCCCAAGTCCAAGATGGGACAGCCCAATTATGCTAAAGAAGGCTGCCCCAAGACAACATATGCTGCCCCAAGACAGATGGAGCTAGCCTGCCCTAGCTGGACCAGCCTAGCCAGTTCAGGAGAGACACGTTGAAGTCATGTTTAGCATTGCTTAGGACAGAGCAGTTACGCTATATCCAGAGCCAGTTTCCAGGGCAGAAATGCCCTCTTCCAGCTCCTCAGAGTTATACCAACTCAGGAGCAGGTATAAAAATGAGTAGACCCATAGGGGTCCATGATAAGGCAGAGTAAGAATGGCAGCATTGACCAAAAATCTGAGTTCTTGGCCAGCCCTTCTGCAATCCCTGCCTCTCAACTTTGGCACAACTATGGTAGCCCACTAACTATGGATATGGCACAACTATGGTAGCCCACTAACCTGTGGATATAGCAGGCCACTCCAAGCAATCCCCTTGCATCGATCCTCCACTGGATGTTCTGCTGTATTGCATTCTCATGTTGCAGCTGTTACTGTTTGTCAGAAACTTCTGGGCTTCCTTATAAGGCAGGCTCCACAGCTGTTCCTTGTTCAGTGTGATCTGAGAGAGTTCTCCTCGGGAGTAAGCCCTTCCCAGGTTTCACTTACTTAGTGCCTACTTAGCATATTCTGGAGCAGGTAGGGCAACCCAGGCTTCCTGACTCTCTGGATCCAGCATAACTTTCTGCTCTGGATTCGGAATAGTTGGGGCAGCCCAGTTAGGGCACTCCTCACTGCCCTAACTCTGGATTGTGCCCTAAGGGAGGAAAACATGTGTATCTTCCCTAAACAAGTTGCTGTAAACAATTAAGCTTAAAGCATGATGTAATCATGCCCCCGGCAGCTTGAATTCTTGATTAAACTAGCTCCAATGATAAACAGGAAGGGGTTAACTGCCACTTTCTGTTCTATGCAGATAAAGAGAATCAACCAAGGACGTTTAAGTTGGGAACTTAAGTGAGATTTCAACTTTATTGCAATTTCAGCTTAACGGTAATATCTCTGATGTAGCAGATTCAAAAACTATCAAAAGGAAATTTTGAAATTTACTAAAGGTAAATGTTTCTAATGATACTGAAGTGGTTAAAAATATAAATAAGAATGCTTTCACATCATAAGTGAGCATACTGTTCACTTTTTGAAGGTTTTTTCTGAAACAAGATGTATTTCATGATAATAAAACACATTTAAATATAGTTAATAGAAGGTAATAAATTACTATCTTCTCCCAATCGTTTAACTACAGATAAACAGTCTGTTTTTGAAAAGGCATTGCGTAGCAGCTTACCACAATTGGAAATTGGCAGTCTGAGTAGAATCACAGAAGTCAATACCGATTGAGGCTGTAATAGATTCCCCAGGCTCAAGAGATTCTAGTGAATAGAATGGTTTGAACATGAAAATAAACACAGGAAAAGTTATAGATAATCAGTTCACCTCAACATTAAACCTTTTAAAAACTTGCACTAGGCACCATTTACATTAACTTGTTCATTAAAAGTTTACTGGTTCAGTGCTATTTCAAAACAAATGTTTGGTTGGCTTATTGATCAAATATTAGCAATTAAAATAATAAATAAACAACTTAAGATTTAAAAACAGACTGTTGAATGAACCTTCAAGCAATGGCTTAGCTAATTATCATTTAGTTTGGTGCAAAGCTCAAAATGCTACCCCAGAAGTAATATTATAACCGGAAATGATGTCATCTCTGTGTACTTTTTGAACGAAAATTGGGGGAAAACCTGCCACCTCCTCCTCAGCACTTTGCCATCTATTTGCTCTGCTGGTGGCACAGCTGAGGAACCTATTAAATTACCTTTTCAATGATATATAACATATACTATCATTCATACATATCCTATTTTTCACAATTTTGTGAAAATTATGTGATACCACAAAATATCTAATTTGTGGTGGTTGGGTTCATTGGTTCAACTCTGTCAGGCCACTGCTTCAGTGACTACACTGGCTGCCCATTCGTTTCTGGGCTGAATTCAAAGTACTGGTCTTGACCTTTAAAGCCCTCTACAGCTTGGGTTCAGAGTACCCAAGGGACTACCTGCTTCCATACAATCTGCTACCCATCACCTAAGGTTGTCTGCGGGGGCCCCTGCTGACTGTGCTGCCACTAAAGGAAGTGAGGGGGTGTGCCGCTAGTAGTAGAGCCTTCTCGGTGGTTGCACCTCAGTTCTGGAACTCCCTTCCCCTAGAATTGAGAACTGCTCAATTTGCTCAATTGAGAACTGCTCAACTGTACAGAGTTTTCGGCGGGGCCTAAATTTTTTTTTAATTAAGGGGGGGGGGGCGATTGTGGATTGCTCTAGGATGCTTTAAATACATAAAAGGGTTGTTTTTAATTGGTTATTTTAATGTTTTTAAATGTGCTTAAAATATCTATATATATGTGCTTTTATCATGTTATTTGCTGCTTGGGTCCACTGCAGAGAAAGGTGGGATAGAAATCTCTTAAATAAATAAAATAATAAATTTTAGCCACTTGTGCAAGCTCAGCTTGTTGCCCCCTTAAATCTTCCTGCCCAGTGCAACTGCACCCCCTTAGCTATGCCACTGCCTTCAAGATTCTCCCTCCAAGTGAACTGCACTGACATACCTATTTTTCATATATTGAGATCCAAACTAACCACTTTGATTTCCCCTGCCACCTGTCCAAAGTTCTGCCTGCTCTCCCCTGCTTCCAAATGCCTCACCCATTTTGATCAAAAGTCAGTGACCTTTTTCATTAAAAGGGCCATTCAGCAGTTTAACCGAACTCCTGGGTTGCTAAGCACTCAGAGGTAGCTCATGCAGATCTTGGCATTGCCACCTGCAGTGTTTGCTATGTTCTAGACCAGGGGTCTCCAAACGTTTTGGCAGGAAGGCCACATCATCTCTCTGACATGGTGTTGGGGGCTGGAAAACTAATTTACATTTCAAATTTGAATACATTTACATATAAGAAGGTATTGGAGTGGATTACAAGTCTTTCCCAAGGGTCAGATAGAGGGGTATTGCCGGGGGCCACATTGAGGTTCTCCAAGGGCCACAACTGGCTCCCGGGCTGGGGATTTGAGACCCCTGTGCTAGATAGACAGCAGTATAAGTATTCTCAGAGTCCTTGTGAGTGGGTCTACCATTCCTCATTTGGTGTACAGTGGCATATTGCAGGAGGCAACACCTCCCAAACCAAGCTCCACATGGATCAGACTTTGACTGATGGGCCTGATCCAGTCCATAGGCCCTAGGTGACTAACCCCTGATTTAGATAAAAGTACGCATTGTATTGGGCCCCCAGTGGTTTAGTGGTTACAGGTGCTGTGCCTTTCCATGAAGATTTGCAAGTCAGCAGTTCAAGATACAAGTACTGCAAGACTCGGTGACCTCCTGTCCTTAGCCCAAGACCTGCCAACCTAGCACTTAGAAAGCATGGAAATGCAAGTAAATAGGTATTCCCTCGGTAGGAAGGTAACATCATTCTGTGCGCCTTGTCATATAGTCATGCTGGCCACCTGACCACGGGAGTGTCTTTAGAAATGGGGATGAGCACCACACCTTAGAGTTGACTAGCAGGGCAACCTGCGGGGGACACCTTTACGTTTTATGTATTTCACCATATATGCAAGTGTCCTAGGCTTAAGTAGACCTATACATTTAACAATGCACTTGACAGTACAATATTAAATAAACTAGAAGTATAATTAAATTAAATTATCTAAAACTGTTTATAGTTAGTCCTATCAGTTTCTGTAACCAAAGGAGGGAGGGAGCTCAGTAACAAAATCACAATTTTAATGAACAAATAACTGCTCTAATACTATCAAGATGACAAAAGATGTGAGACATCTATGTGCAAGTAAATATTATGGCAGTACAATTACCTATGGAGTTGAACATATGCATTCTCATGCCTGCAGGAAGCTTTTTCTCGCCTAAGTGGATATTCTCTATCTTCTGGTCAGTGGTATTAGTTAATGTCACTTGGATGGATACCATTTGATCATTATAAATGCAAGGCTGTCTTGAGAAGTGATAATGAGCAGCTAATCCTTTTCCACTCATTCGGTGAAGGAGTTCATGGGTTTTCATTGGTACAAAAACCGGAGAACTAACCTGTTAAATATGAAAAATTAATTGTTAATATATAGTGAATAAATAGTGAATATATCCTCTCAAATCCTTACTGAGAATCAAGAAAGATTATTATGCAAGAAATAAATACTTCCTTTCATGTACAGCTAGAACACCAAGAGATGTCATCTGTAGAATTAACTTACAAATTTATATCCATTTTATCTCACAAATGGGTATTGAATTGCTCCAGGGGGTGCCTTTAGAGTTAGGGCCCAAAAACCTGGGCCCTAACTAATAAAAGAACTTATAAACTAATAAGTTTATTAGAATTTATAATCTAATAAACCTAACAGAACAACTTATAAAGGTGATTTTTCCTCTAAAAGAAAATATAAAATATAGTTAACTGGAACATATGTACCTCCCATGCCATTCATTCAAACTAAGGATATTTTTTTCCCCAGACAAGAAAAAAAGAAATCAAGGTACTGAGAAGGCAGAAAGCAGTGCAACACATATCATCCTGTACACAACCTGCCCAAGGGGCAATCCATTCATGATGTTGGTTGAGAACCTGGTGTTAAAAAGTGAACTAGAAGAATGGAAGATTTCACTTCAAAATACAGATAAAAAGAATTAGGGATTGGGTCTCAGTGTGTGTGTGTGGAGTTCTCTCACCATAAAGCCTCTCTCACTCCAAAGATGACCGGCCCTGCTGTGTCCCAGACCAAGAAAGGATGCGCCTTCAAGATTTGGTAATATGCCATCTTTTAAAACCTGAGTCCCTTTTCTAAACCCTCTCTCTCTCTCTCTCTCTCTCTCTCTCTCTCTTGTTTATGCTATGTTCATGTTAGCCATCTAAACAAGAACATAAGAACTTATTTGATTGTTTGGTTATTACGTTGTTATTCATGTAATCTTACTGTGTTATTCTTAATACACCCTTGCTAAAATATACCTTATAACACTCAAAGGTTTCTACAAAGGTTATTTGAAGGGACACTGCTTGTTAAGTCTAGCCTATGATCTCATGACCAAAGAGGCGGTGCTTAATTCCCCTCACAAATTTTTTTATAGTTGCCCTTTTGGTAACAGTTATGGAGGAGAGACAGTGGGAGAGACAGCCAAGTTGGCAGCATGACTCCCCCGGACTACCTCAGGTAGGACTGGAGGAGAAAGTATATGCCCTCTCCTTCAGCCATCTTGGCTCTTGCAGAGGCAGGGGGCGACTGAAATAGCAGGAGGAGACTGAACTACAGCCTTCTCTTTCAGCTGCCCCAGCTCCCTGGAGGACATGTGAGGAGGCTGGCCCCCAAATC
>JAREYC010000002.1:205970000-205980000 GCA_030015325.1 Cryptoblepharus egeriae
CATTTCCTGAGAGAATTTATAACATGATTGTCATGACTTCGGCTATTTCTTGGGAGTGGGGAGGGGGTTCCACAGGGAGGTCTCTCTAGGGTCCGTGGCTCAGACATACCTTCGGTTGGAGTAATGAGACTCTGGAGGCAGCAGTTCTTTAAAAGGTAGGTTGCCTTTACTTTCTTTCACAGGTCTTCGGTTGCATGAACATCGCACAGGTAAGTACAGAAAAGAACTCAGATGCTCTTTACCAGATGCTGGGACTCTGTGAGAGGCTAGGCCAGCTTTTCCCCTCACCACCTGGTACATTAGAGGCCTGTGTGTAAGAGGCAGGGCACTGAGGTCTCTTCCTCCTCTCAGCACATCTGTCCCAGTTTCCCCCTTTTTCCCGCCCAAACACAGCTTATATAGGGCTCCCCCTTGCTCCTCCCTGGATGGACTCTCCCACTGAGGAGCCACGGGGGACTCCTCCAGCATCAACCATCTCAAGAAGGGAGATTTCTTCCTCCTCCTGAAAATGATGCAGAGAATTTACAACATGATTGTACAATGTACTGGCATTGTAGAGAAGGTGTGTCAAATCAACCTACTATGGGTGCTCTGATCTTAAATTGGATTAAAATCCAATCATAAATTGGATTAATGAAAACCAGAATTGGTGCAGAGGCATCTGGGAAATAGGCCCAGTCAATTGACAACACTCTTAGGCGGCTTGAGGTCTATGAGAATGTAGTAACATTCCGCTATGAGACATAAAGTAATAGGCCCAGGGTCAGCGCTGGTAAGACCTGACCAAACGTAGCAATTCTGTTCTGTGCCTCAAGGTGGATCTCACATTCTAGAGCCACCTACACCATGAATGTTAATTGGACTAATAAGCTTCAGATGAGTTAGGAAAGTCCCTTGTAGCTTCTAGAAGTTGGGACTAGGCTAAAACCTGATTGGTCCAGGAGTATCCAGGAGGCTTTCTCTGAAAGGGTTCCTGTAAAAGGATGAGGCAATTCATATGTGGTTGCTTGGGTAGTTGGCTCTCTTTGTCTTTTGGATTACAACAGTAGACTATGCTGAAGACCATCTCTCAACCATCATGGGTTGAGCATTACCAGCTTGTAGTGAACTGGTGCTCATAAGGTACTTGCTGCAGAAGGGACCTTATGTGGCCAAAGGTTTTCCTGATGTGAGGTTAAGATTCATTATTAAGATAAATCGTTAAGACTCAAGTAATTCACTTTATTGTCTGTATTTTGGCATTTATCATACAAAACTGTTATATGGTACCTTAACCTATCTCTGCTTTGTCTGGTGGCTCAGAAGTTCATTTGTAAGACAGAGGGGTTCAGTAAAGAGTTAAGAGACAGGAATCCTGTTCAGGCAAGCAGCGTCCTGCTGCATACCCGGAATGGTTGGTGTCCTGGTGTTTTCCCATAAAGAACAAAGTATTCTGTTGGCTAGGCTAGGCAAGGCATGGGCTCCTGGAGACATGCAAAATATCCCACTTCAGTGGCAGTGGTGGATAGCTGCCTGCAAAATTTAATCACAGGCATCACTGCACCATTAGTATAGTATTCAAATGTGGTTGAGACTAAAACTGACTGAAGCATCTTTGAAATGTTTTGCAATATAAAATAGAGAAAATGTAGTTCCATGGGTCACTCCTTTGGTTTTAAGAGCCATCCAACATAAATGTTGTTGAAACACCTTTTCACCCCCTTCCAGTTGGAATTTCCAAAAACCAGTTCTTAGTGAGTGCCTCCATCACGAAAAGAACACCCTCCTCAAATTTCATACTTCTAGGTCTGGTGGATTTGGCTGGGCATTGATGAGTCAGTCTTCTCTTCAATTTTGATGAGTCAGTCACTCTTCAATTTTGTTTATATAGATAGAAGATAGATTGATTAGGATTTGAGCAGATTTGTATTTAATCGTTTGAGGTATTAACTTACACTACAATCCAGAGTAACTACAGGAGCATGTAAGAGCCATTACGTGCACCCATAATTACTGCACTACCTAGTGAAAACCTATGGGAAATTCATATTGGAATCCAGAGTAAGTTGTTCTTACACCAGAGCAAGGACTCCCCATAGTTACTCTGGATTGCGCCCTTACTCTTTTATAAAATTTACCTTTGAATTTTCTAATAAAGAACAGATAAAGGCATTAATTTTTTTTGGCATTTATGACCTGCACACAATTCAGATATTTGGGGAAAAGATTATACTAAACCCAAAAGGGAGACTCTAGGTCTTTACTGTTAGAACTATCATAATTTTCATGCCTCAAAGAGCAAATGATTTTGTTAAAATAGTGCATATATTTCTTAAAACACCATTTTTCAAATACAAAAGTGAAATATGATTCACCACATTTCTCTGAAACGTCATGGCTGGTTTTTACAAGATGTAGCTGAAAGCTTTACATTGACATACTTCATAAAGCCAAATCCTCCAAGTGCTATAGAAATGTGAGGAGCAGTAATGCGAATGTGGCTTGTGCCAGTAGAGTGCTTTGAAATATGAGCAGTACTCATGAATATTAAGGTCTGTCATATGCCACAGATTGGAAACAGTTGACTTCACTCAGACTAGAAATATGCTTTAGTTTTATAAATATGCTTAAGCATTTTGTTGAATCAGTCATTAAGTTGCAAAGTTGTCCATTATCTAAAGAACTTTAAAATATGTAGTATTAATCAGGATGAAAACAGAAGTTTTGTAAAAATTAATGTTTTAACCCAAACACATTTTCCTGGGAGTGTTAAGTGGCAGTAAGACCCACTGAACATAATGGGGCTTACTTTTGAATAGACATGATTAGGATTGTGCTCTCAGTATACTAACTTCTTTATTCTTGCCAGCCACCCCACACCACCAAGGGAACAGGGAGATGTGAGTTCTGCTGGCCTAAACTGAAGAGCTTGTGCGCAATCGTTGAAGAGCCTTTATGACATTTGCTATACACATCAACACTGATGATCATGCCCTGGGTATGGCTGCAATCTCTTCATTTCCCATTCAGTCACTGCTGCTTTAAGCCTGGTAACCAAGGAGTGCTGTGATGATGTGAGGACGTCATGTATCCACCAAACTTCTAGACTGCTTGAGCTCAGCTCTGGGTGTTGCCACTCCTGGCAACATCACAGGATCACATTTTTCAGCAGGATACTCATGCTTCACAATGGTATTTAAATACTCTTGGATTGAGAGTAACTTCATGTGAGAGTGTTCTGCAAGACATTTCTAATAAAGTTTAACTTGATAAACAAATAATGTCTTGATAAATGAGTGAAAAATAGTCCAGGCTGGGATATGGTCAGTTTCGGTGCTCTGACAGGGCTACCACTCACCACTCCATCCTTGCTGCTGCTGAGGAGGCTGAGGGAAGGAGGACAGCAACCCACCTTAGTTCAGGGCAGGCACCGTCCACTCCATGCCCCCCTTGCTACAACTTCTACTCCATGTCCCCTTGCTACAAAGGCTGCAGGATCTAGGAGTGGGGGGGGGGGCAGCGCAGAGGCATCCCTGGCTGAGACCTCACCATATCATCAGACTGCTTGGAGCTGAACTTTCCTCAACAGCACCTTCCTGGAGGAAGCCTTCCCCCTCTCCTCCCTTCCCTTTCTCTCCAGCCATCTGGCTAGCTAGCTTCACAGGGTCCTTTACCTGCAACAGGGGGTTGCCTACCAGCACCTGTTCAGCCTCTCCTGAGAGACCAGCCTATGCATGTCTACTCTGGAGTAAGTCTATTACAGTCCATGGGGCACACTCCTATGTAAGGGGCGGAATGGAAAGGAGCATGAGACACCTAGCCTTACATGTCTACTCTAAAGCCCTTTTATAAACAGTGGGGCTCACTCCTGTGTAGGGGCCAGATTGCAGCCTGAGAGACCAAGTGCAGGTAACTGAAAAATCACGCACTGACTGATTCACTGACTGACTGACTAACTCATCAACAGCCAGCCAAAACCACTGGGCCTACAAGTGTGAAATTGGGGGAGGGGTTTCTTTCCATGATGGAAGCACCCACTAAGAACTGGTTTTTTGGAAATTCCAACTGGAAAGGGGTGAAAAGGGTTGCAACACATTTTCCTACTAATTCTCCTGTCACTGATAATACAGGGAAAAGTAAAGCAACATCTCCTGTGAGGGAAGATAGACTACACAGAGCAGTGATTTTCAACCCTTTTCATCTCACTGCACAATGACAAGGGACTAAAATGTGGGGGTTTTTTGTGACCCACCATAACTTTTTGACCACTGACGAGGCACACCATGCTGCTGGTAGCGGGGCTTAAATCCTTCAACTGTCCTGCTAATAAATGATTCTCCAAAAACTCTCATGGCACACCTGTTGTCCATCCATGGCAAACCAGTCTGCAGTGCACAGTGGTTGAAAATCCCTGGCATGCAGAGTTGCCATGTCGGCCCCACATCTCTCTAAAGAAGGGGAAATAGGAAAGGTTCTATAATTCACCGTCAGCAGTTATTTATAGCAACTACAGTCAAGTGAAAATGCCTCTTCTGAGAGAAGCTACACAACTCTAAGGTGAGCAAGAGCTGGTGATTACAAGTAAACAGAAAAATGTTGTCTTTCTGTTATTGTAGTGTAACAGCCCTTTGTCATACTGATTTTAAAGGGGTTGGGTTTAAAGGGCTGGCCTGGACTCAGCTGCCATGGAGACCATGGGCCTCTTTGAGACGGGGGGAAGCCAACCAAGTCTAAATAACTGGAAAACACATTGACCCCCTTGGGGTTGAATTTCTAAAAATGGCTTCTTAGTGGATGTTTACATCATGGAAGAAATGGACTCCACAAATTTCATGTTTCTAGGTCCAGGGGTTTGGGCTGAGTGTTGATGAATGACTAAGGCTGCAATCCTAAAGACACTTTCCTGGGAGTAAGAACCATTGAACACAATGGGGCTTACTTTTGAGTAGACATGGTTAGGATTGTGCTCTAAATCAGGACATCTCTCATAGTGATTGTTTTTCTGTGATACATTGGTACCTTGGCTTACAAGCATAATTCATTCGAGAAGCATGCTTGTAATCCAAAACACTTACATATCAAACCAAATTTTCCCATAAGAAATAATGGAAACTCAGACGATTCATTCCACAGCCTGGAAATAGTCATATAAAATGAATACAATACAGTAAAACCTTGGATTGAGAACATTTTGCAACGCAAGCAAACATCTACGTATATAAAACTGAAAAGTCACTGACTGATTCACTGACTGTCTCACTGACTAATCAATGCCCAGCCAAAACTGCTGGACATGAAAAAAGCATGAAAATTGAGGAGGGTATTCCTTCTGTGATGGAGGGATCCACTAAGAACCGGTTTTCAAAAATTCCAACCAGAAGAGGGTGAAAAGGGGTGTAATGCATTTTCTTCCCTAGACATTGAGGAGTCTGAGAAACAAAGGGCACAATCCAGAGCTGTTACAGCAGCTCTTGTGTTGACGCAAGAGCAATTTGCATCAATGCAGTTACGGCGCCACTTAATAGAAACCTATGGGAAATTCAGAGTGCAATTCAGACTAAATTTTACCTGTGTCGATGCAAGAACTGCCATAACTACTCTGAATTGTGCCCTAAGAGAACAATCCTAACCCTGTCTACTCAAAAGTAAGCCCCATTGTGTTCAATGGGTCTTACTCCCAGGAAAGTGTCTTTAGGATTGCAGCTTAAGTGCAGTGTAATTTGTTTTATTTTCCTTTATATTTTGTATTTTCTTTATTATTTTGTTTTATATGACAGTACTGTAATCATTTTATATGACTATTTATGGGTTGTGAAAAAAATAGTCTGAGTTTCCATTATTTCTTAAGGGAAAATTTGCTTTATATACAGCATTTTGGATTATAAACATGCTTCCGGAACGAATAATACTTGTAAATCAAGGTAACACTGTACTGTAATATAATACAAAATATAAAGAAAAATAAAACAAATTAACCTGTACTTCATCTCTCAGGCTGCAGTCTGCCCCTTTACAGGAGTGTGCCCCACTGATTATAAAAGATTATAAAAGAGTCCTCTCAGGCTCCTTTCCATTGTCCCCTTACAAAGGAATGAACCCAGTGACTGTAATATTATTTCAGAGTAGACTTATATAGGCTGGTGAGGAGTGGCTGAACAGGTGCTGGCGGAGCGTTGCAACCAGCCATATCCTGTTCGGGACAATTTTTATCAAGACATCGCTTGTATATCAAGTCAAAATATATTAGAAATGTTTGCTTGTCTTGCAAAACCCTCTCAATCCAAGTTATAGTACTCTCAATCCAAGGTTTTATTGTATTTGTAAGCCTCAAGGCCCCTAAAGGGATATAGGTGGCACACAAATTTTATTTAAAAGACTGTACAACTGTTTCAACACGAAACTTATCAAAGAAATAATGTATAGCAGAACAGGTGTTAGGATTCTCCCTAGGTAGAATCCTAATAAGGGCACACAGAAATACAGTGACATGTTGTGATGTTATGCATATAGTTGCACAAGCAAATGTACAAGGTATATAACACTATTAGTAGATCACTGTAGTGTGTGACATCTTGTACTGCACATACAAATTCTGCTGCCACAAAAACTTTTACTGCACAAATTCACAATCAAGAATCTATTTTTTGTGAGCAAGAAATTCACATGATCATTTCCATAGGCATTTGGTCCCCAACACAAACAGAATACAGGACAAGACTCTAAGAAAACATTAACCTATCTAAATTGCTGAGAACCTGCATGCAAAAACATCATTTCTCTTCTGGTTTTTGAGCAAATGTTTTCAGACATCACTAATTGTGACTTCTGTAACCAAAGATAATGTCAAATTCACTTATTTCATGGATCATGCCTCATCGCTGACATTCAACATCTTAATTCCAAACTCTTGCTTTAGACCACTGCTTGACAAGCATCATAACTGGTCAAGGTCTGTACAAAGAAAGCTTCAAACTGCATATTATCACCCACTGACAAACTCAACATTTTATGAAGAGTCCCAGCTCATGTTGTCATATTTCTATTATGTGTAAATAAGAAACAATTCATTTTGTAACCTTGACTTTAAAAGCTTAGCCTTTCTACCTTTTTCCTTTTTCCTAAACAAGCGACAAAGAACAAGGAAGCTGATTGAAGGGGTCCATTATGTATCAACTTAAAGAAAGGCAAAGTGATTGATGAAACTAGCAGTCACCTTCACTGCTAGCTACTGCACCTGTATCCTTTTTGTCAAATGACCTGAAAATCCTGCTGACAGTTTCACATTCACTGCAAGGATACATTGTAGTTTTGAATACTTTTATTTGCCTTGAAGACCTAAGGGACAGGTTTTTGGAGCCAAAATTGAATTTTGAGACTTTTTGGTCTTATTTCTTACATCAGTTTCTCAGAGGTTGATGAACAAATCAATCTTTGATCAGTAGCAGAATATGAACTGTAGCTGTGCTACAGAAATTTATAATGTATTTTAACAAAAATGAATTAGTTCAATAAATTACTAAATCCTGGATAGAATCTGTATTTGAAAAGATTGACAACCCCTACAATCCAGAGTAACTACGGGAGCACTTAAGAGACATTACGTGCACCCATAGTTACTGCACCACCCAGTGAAAACCTATGGGAAATTCTTATTACAATCCAGAGCAAATTGCTCTTACACCGGAGCAAGGACTCCCCGTAGTTACTCTGGATTGCGCCCACAGAATCATAGAGTTGGAAGGGACCTAGTAGGTCATCTAGTCCAACCCCCTGCCTGCAGCAGGAAATCCCTCTAGAGCATCCCTGACAGGTGCTCGTTGAGCCTCTGCCTGAAGATCCCCAGTGAGGGAGAGTCCACCACCTCCCTTGGCAATCTGTTCCACTGCCGAACTGCCCGAACCGTCAGGAATTTTTTCCAGATATCCAACCAGATATATACTGTATTTATTCGAATATAATGTGTGCACCCTAATTTTAAGAGGCTTGAGATTAAAAGAAGTTTACTGGAAGTTTAAAGAAGTTTAAATATGATTTTTTTTTCAAAATAAGGCATTGTAATCTTTAACCCCCCCTTTTTTTTAAAATGTCAGGTAGCATCAAGGGTCTCTAATCCTGGCCTTGTGGCAAGATACAGCCTATCTGATCCTTGGACAAACTCTGTAACCACGAAAGGAGCTTTGCTCTTCATACTTCAGGAAGGTCTTTGGAGGGCTGGGAAGCTGCACATACCTCTTCTCTCTATTTATGAAAGTGCTTATGAACTAGATTGAATTCATTCATTCACAAGTTCCACCACTAATATATTCATTTATGTGAATTTATTCAAATTTAAAATGTAAATCAATTCTTTTTTACTTCCAGACCCCAACACAGTGTCAGAAAGACAATGTGGCCCTCCTGGCAAAAAGTTTAAAGATGCCTACAATGGAGTAATATTTATTTTACAGCAGCCAAGCACTGAACTATTTCATTTGGCATACTATTTCATTTCAGTTTTATGCATAAATCTCAGTTTTACATATGTGTTGAGGGACAGAAAAAATTATTAGCATTTCAAATTTGAATACATTTACATAAATCCACATGTAAGAGTGCATTAGAAACATATCTAGAGGATTACAATGCTTGCCTGAGGTTCCGGATGGAAGGGTCTTGCCACGAGCTGAATTTGGCACCCAGTGGTTTGGTCAGAGGGAGGGAGGGAGCCAGAGTGCTGAGTTTGGCAGTGAGCCCTCCTCAAGCAGCCCCTCATCTTCAGAGCCTGCAAGGCTGGTTGGGTCCCTGCTAGACTCAGTGCAATGCCTCCCTCTTGCTATGCCACCTCTGCAAGATCCCCCTGCCTCTGAGATCCCAGGCCCAGGCATAACAGAAGCAAGTCCCATTCCCCTCTATGGAGCTGCCTCTCAGGTAAACATTGCAACAGCTTCCCTCTCCATGATTGCATCCCAAACACACTTTCCTGAGAGTAAGATACATTGAACACAATGGAGCTTACTTCTACGTAGACATGATAGGATTGTGCTCTTTATTTCCCAGAGCAAAGGCAACCCCCCCCCCCCACTGGATACAGTAGGTCCCATCAATCTCTCACCCACTTTCAGCAGCCTTTGGACCTGTGTGCTCCATCCCCTGTCCAGCCATCCCATTGATCCACATGACTCAGCAGTATTGCCTGCTGAAATGCATGACTCAAACCAAGGATCACCCCCAGTCCCCCAGCAGGGGCTCTGTTCCGGCCATGCATTCCCTGCATTCTGAGACGCCCTGGAGTGGAAGCAATGAAGGGTGAGGAAGGGATCTGCTTTGGGAGTTTGGATGGAGGGAGTCTTTGTTAGCTTCTCCAAAGGGCCCCCCCCCCTCTCATAAGACTTCTCCCAAGTTGAGCTCATCCTGCATCCTCACTGGGGCATGGTGACCAAATTTTCTCTTTTTTAGCCGTTTCCAAGAAACAAATCTTCATTGTCCTCAATTTCCTTGTGAGCAGACAGCATATAACTTACTGTAATTAACAAATTATGAAATAAATTATATGTAATAATTTAATAATAAATGAGATGGTGTTTAAATTAAGCACATGAATGCAATAGGTACATGAATGTTCTTAGCTTTTATTTTGTCATGTCCTACATCTTTCTCGGATGTCCTACATTTGAGGGAGCCTTGTCTTCTTTTATGGTTATCCTGCACTAGGGGCTTGCTTGGTTCCAGGTACATGTCCAACTGAACATTCTTGCAGTGGCATAGTTAGAGGGGGTGCTTGGTGCAAAGGCCTTCTCCCGGCTTCTTGAGAGGTGGGAAGGTGCTTGCACATCCTCTTCACTGGGTGAACCCTCCAGCAAGGACAGATGCATAAGCTTTTCCTGGCCCCTGGGGTGCCTGAGAGGCTCAGCCCCCCATGGGAAGATTGCCAGTGACCCATGGAGGGTTGCTGTAGTGTGCCTCTGCTCTCCCCACTCACTCAACTGCTCCCTGACCCCCTCCCCTACTCAGTGAGTAAGCCTCTTTGGATATAGTGGTGCTT
>JAREYC010000002.1:205985000-206005000 GCA_030015325.1 Cryptoblepharus egeriae
TCCTAGACTCTTGGGAAGGGTCCGACTGGTGATGTGAATGAAACCAGCACGAAATTGTTCGCTGTGTATTTATGGATGATAATAATTATTATTATATTTAACAATAACAATAACAATAACAATAACTATTATTATTATTATTATTATTATTATTATTATTATTATTATTATTATTAATCCCTGGCACAGTATTTAAGGGGAAGTCAAGAAGAACACTTAAAAGAGGCTCACAAAAAAGGCATCCTAATGTGTGATGAAACAAAATGGGATTACAAAGTGCAGATGGTTAAGAACAGAATAGACAGGGGGTGAAATAAGGTAATGCCTGGGCAATACCTGATAACATTCAAGAGGATACTAATACTGATAACAAAGCATCATGGCAATGGCTGAGGAAAGGAACATTAAAGCAAGAAATGGAAGGCCTGATACTAGCAACCCAAGAATAAGCACTGCAAACAAATGTGATAAAGGCCAGAACAGACAAGAGCCAGAAAGACAGCAAGTGTTGGCTGTGCAAGGAGGCCAAAGAAACAGTGGAACATATCATCTGTAGCTGCAGAAAAATCGCCAAAAAGAACTATCTGAAAAGACACAACAAGTGGCCATCATGATACATTGGAATCTATGCCAAAAGTACAACCTAGTTACAACCAAGAACTGGTGGGACCACAAACCAGAAAAAATAGACCAGAATTTACAGGCCAAAATCCTGTGAGACATCCGTATTCAAACAGACCGCCACTTGGAACACAGTACACCAGACATCACGATGGTTGAGGAAAAACAGGTCTGGATAATTGACATTGCAATATCCAGAGATCAAGAGAAAGAACACGAGAAGATCAAACTGTATAAGGACCTACAAATAGAAATTCAGAGAATCTGGGAAAAGAAAGCCACTGTGATTCCAATAATAAGGTGCACTTTGAGTGATTCCATTAAATCTCCAGGAACATCTAAACATCTAAGGCCTCCAGAAGATCACAAATGCCCAGTTACAAAAAGCAGCAGGCCTGGGAACTTCACACATATTGAGACCATACCTTTGTGATTCCTAGTTCCTAGTAGGAAACGAATCACAACAGAGCCAATTCCAGTCAAACACCTGGCGAATGTGTAATAGTACATAATACACAACATTTCTAATTAAATATTTAATAATAAAGTAAATGTTAAATATCAATACAGTGGTACCTTGTAGGACAAATAACTTGTAAAAAGAATGCTTTGTAAGACAAACTAAAATTTCTAAGGAATTCTTCTTTGTAAGACAAACAGTGCCTTGTAAGAGAAATAGTTGTGTCAGAGATTGGCAAACAGTTTTACAAGGAAAATTTGTTGTAAAACAAACAAATGGATGAACCTGCATTGTGAGCAACAAGAGGTTATGGAGGAGATCTCATCTGCAGAAGAGGGGGAGAATAAGGAGGAGGAATCCCTCACATCAAATGAGATGAAGGACATTTGTAAACGTTGGGGAAATTCTGCAAAATACTGTAGAAAAGCACCACCCAAATAAGGCTGTACAAATGTGAGCAATGAAGCTGTTTATTGACAATGCAATGGCACATTTCCATGAAATCCTCAAGGAAACAAAAGCAAGTATCATTAGATAGGTTCCTTGTTAAAGTTGCTCAGAAAGATACCAGTGATGCGTTTAGTGAAAATTTGTCGTCCTTGGCCATAAAGTTTTTTCTTTTTTTGTTTTGTTTTACTATACAGTATATTAGTGTTTCTTAATTAATATTACAGTAATTGTGCTCTGTATTATATTACAGTGTTCTGAATTTGATTACAGTGTTTTGTCATCATTTTTACATACAGTTAATATTTTATATGAATATTTTTCGGTTGTGGAACCAACCAACTTTGAGTTTCCATTATTTCCTATGGGAAAATCTGCTTTGTATAAAGAACACTTTGTAAGACAAACATGCTTCCAGAATGAATTATGTTCTTCTTATAAGGCACCACGGTATTTAATATTTAAGAAAATGTTTGACATTTTAGCAATAGTGATCTTATATAAAGCCATACCTCAGGACAATTATGACCGAGAGTAATCAAGGCCACTGAATATAGGCTGCGTAAATATCTGAAAATCCCAATATGCTCCATACCCCATACAAAAGAACCACTTTTTATGGAAATTCCAACAAGAAGGGTGTAAAAAGGGACGCAATTATTTTTTGTCCCTATACTTTTATTTTGAAGAATCACTGATCTATGCCCAGCCCAAACCCCCAGATCTAGAACCATTAAATTTGAGCAGGGTATTCCTTCTGTGATGTAGACACAATTTTATAGAGTCAATTTTTGGAAATTTAATCCCTAAGGAGGTGAAAAAGGGTGTGATGCGTTTTCATCACTATACTTAATATTGAAGACTGACTGACCATACCCAGGCCTAATCCGTGCACCTACAAGCATAAAATTTGGGAAGCATTTTTCCTTCTGTGATGTAAACAGCCACTAAGAAGCAAATTGGTTAACAGTGCCCAGTAGTGCTGGTCACCTGGTAGGTGCTGATACCTGGTAGGGATTCTAGTGCTGCCCAGTGGTGCCTGGTGATGCCTGGTTTTCTGCTGCCATTTCATAGGAATGCAGTGTGCTCACTGGGGTCTGCACCCTGATGATACCCACTGACGCCCACTGATGGTGCCTGCTGCCTGGTAGTGTCTGCTGGTACCCACTGAAATTTTATTCCGTAATGACAGGTTAATTTCATTAGAGCATGTGTATGTGTATATGCATTGGCAGGAGGGCCATATCATCTCTCTTGATTTGGGGCCGGAAAAATGGTTTACTTTTAAAATTCAAATAAACTTATATAAATTTACATATAAGAGTACAGTGGTGCCTCACGTAACAAATTTAATTCGTTCCGGAGGCATGTTCTTTATGTGAAACATTCTTTACATGAAGCGGATTTTCCCATAGGAAATAATGGAAACTCAGACGATTGGTTCCACAACCCCAAAAATATTCATATAAAAATATTAACTGGATGTAAAAATGATGACAGAACACTGGGATTGAATTCAAAACATGCATTCAATGTACATGATCTTATGACGTCTACTTGCCCTACAATCCAGAGTAACTACGGGAGCACGTAAGAGACATTACGTGAACCCGTAATTACTGCATCACCTAGTGAAAACCTATGGGAAATTCATATTGCAATACAGAGCAAATTGTTCTTACACCGGAGCAAGGACTTCCCGTAGTTACTCTGGATTGCGCCCATAGGCTGCAGTCCTAAAGACACTTTCCTGGGAGTAAGCCCCATTTAACAGAATGGGGCTAACTTCTGGGTAGACATGGTTAGGAGGCTGCAAACTAAGATACCTTCAAAGTGTCTCCCCACTTTCTCCTTCTCTCCATCCTGAGCCTCTCTCTCTGGCCTGCTCCCTTCTAGCCAGCCCTGAGCTGCTTCCCTCTTCTCTTCTCTCCCTCTGCCCAGCAGACATCCCGCCACAGGAGGCACAGCATGGAAGTCTTGCTTTCACTATGGGCAGGTGCACTAGGCAACCCTGATGCTTTTTAAACAGGCTTCTGGCCAGCGCATCTGCCCCAACTGCCAATGAATGAGTTCTTTATGTAAAGCATTTTCTTTACGTGAAGCAGAATCCTAGATAAATTTTTGTTTGTTACGTGAAACATACTTTACGTGAGGCATTCTTTACGTGAGGCGCCACTGTATATTCAAGACACAAGATTTCTCTGAGGACTGGATTGAAGGATCTTATTGTGGGCTGCACTGAGGTTTGCCATGGGCCACATCTGGCACCCGGAGCAGGGTTTGGACACCCTGCCATAGGGTGCCCTATGGGCAATGGTTGCCATTGCCATAGGGCAATGGTTCCCAATCTCTCAGTTATGACCCACCATTAGGCATGTAAAGTGGGCCATTCCCTCTTAAGGAATGTGGCCCAAGAATGAGTGCCCTGAGATGGTCCCACATGATTTCAGCAATATTTAAACAATATGACAGCCCCACATGTGAACTTCCATGCAGCTACACAGAGTCCTGATCACTGAATAAAGCTCATATCCTGCAAATCAGAAATGCGCTCCATTTGGAAATCAGAGCTCTGTGAAGCTAAGCAGAGGCTTGCCCCAGAGGTAGTTGGCCTCCAGGACCTTTGTGGATGTTTCAGTAGTCCCCCATATGCCTGCAGATATTGCTAGAATCCCACAGCACCACAACTATTGCAGTGCCATGGGGGCCACCCCTCTTGCTCCTGCTCAGCCTCACTACTACTTATGAGGTTTCCACCTGTTTTGTAGGAGTTTGGGAACCTCTGCTATAAGGAGTCATACCCAATGATTTCAGTAAGGTATTAGCCTCACTTTTCACTACTTAGAAAAGATAAAAAGATAAGCTGGTGATAGTAAATAGATATTATTTCAGAAAAGTGAAATCAGAAGTGCTTCTTTATAAATAGGGACAGCTGTAAGAGACCTATTACTAATGTATTTTTAAAAATTATGAACAATAGCAAAGACAGCTATTTAAGAAGCAACATTAAATTTTTGCTCATTTTATGCGACGGTCACAGAGTCACCACATAAACCTAAACTCACAAATTCTCAAAATTGTCTTTAAAAGCCCTTCAATCCCAAAAAATGTACTGACACTTTAAAAATTATAAGAGACATGTGGGAACTGAAACCTGTAATTTTCAACCATTGTGCCATGGCACACTGGTGTGTCGTGAATGGTCTATAGATGTGCTGTGAGTTTTGGGGAGGGTCACTTATTAATAGCGCAGTTGGGAGATTTGAGACTCTTTCCTTGGTGTGGTGTGCCTTGTCAATGGCGGTTTCCATAGTGTCCCTTGTTAAAGGTCAAACAACTGATGGTGTGCTTGGACAATTTTAGCACCTTGTCAATGTGCCATGAAATGAAAAGGATTGAAAAACACTACTATATAGAGGAAGCAACAAGTTTATTTTCCAGTCTCATATTCACTCTCAGGCATGTATGTAGTAAGTAGAACAGCAACAGCAATCACCCCAAGAGTCCACTGTTTAAATTGCTGTTTTTGCCAACTTTATGAAGTTGCATTTGAATGTCAATTGTGCTAAAACAACAGCCAACTACACTTGAAGAAATTAAATTATGCATGTTTAGATTCTAAACTGTGGTGATGGAGATAAAGCAGACATAGACAAATGGCATGAGATGTTGATGGCATGAGCTGGAATGTATCTTTTTGGCATACTCTCCAATCCCTTTCTCTTTCCTTTGACTTGCACCCTGTGCAGACATGATTGAGGTCTAACCAATGGTTATGGAGGGATAACCCTTAGAAGCCTCGGATCTGCTCCCCTACTTAAGATAGCACGTGTCTTTTCTCTGTAGGTGTTCCAGCAAGAAAAGGGAAGAAGATTGGGATCCAGGTTTGTAAGTGAAAGAACAGTGTGTAAAACCTAAATCATTTTAGAAGAAAAAAGTGAATAGTGTCTCAATTTCATCTCATTTGGGACAGAAAAAAAAGTTGGGCCTATGTGGCATGCATATACCCCCTGGGCATAGTTCCATAGAAAAGTTTTTAAAATTTTGATTTAATATGTAAATCATGAAGAAGTCCATGAAATAGTGTTCTAGCTCAGACTCCACTACATGTCAAAAACTTTAGTAAAGGTATAGAATGCTGTGGATCTGCAGAGTAACTTGATCCTACAAAACTGCTACAGCTGCATGATCTCCCAATATTCAGAGCTGAAAATCTTGTTCTCTGAGGTGGGAAAGTCAGTTAGCAAAGTCAGTCTGTCATTGTTCCCAGATCATTACCTACTTAAAGATGCAGACTTCCACAATTATATATCCTTGTCAGAATAGGAGGCCAATTAAGGGTGGTCTGCCTCTAAAGACTATAAAAGACAGCCAAATTCTAGATCCTTCTGGGAGACTGTTCTGCTAACCCCAACAGCTGTTCTGTCAAAGATCTTGTTGAGATATAGGATAATGGGTTGAGTCTAGCAATGCCAAATCAGTTTCAGAAAGCACTGCCTTCTGAGGACTGCCTAGAACAGTGGTCTTCAAAGTGGGGGTGGATGGGACCCCCTTGGGGGCCACAACCTTAGGTCGGCAAAAGGATGCTATCCACCATCTTGGAATCTGGCACTGGGCTTTCCTGAGAGTAAATCTCATTGAACATGATGGGATTTACTTCCAAGTAGACATGGAGGAGCATCCCTGTAAGTCTGACAGGGGTCCTGGACTGATTTTTAAGTTTGAAAGGGGGTCCCAAGCTGAAATGCCTGAATACTACTGCTCTAGAAAATGAAGAGTAACTCTTCCCCCAGAACAAGAGAAGTCATCATCATCAACAAGAGGTCTTTATCCAATTTTTAATGGCTTGCGATACTGACAGGGCAGATTAGGCTATGCTCATATCATACAGGTCCAAGCTGCTACTCACAGGGAGAGCATTGCTACCCAATCACCAAAACAGTGGTACCTTAGTTTACAAGCATAACTCACTCCAGAAACATGCTAGTAATCCAAAATGCTTCTATATCAAAGTGAATTTTCCCATAAAAATAATGTAAAATGCAGATTTGACTCGCTTGGCTTAGAGAGGTGGATTAAGTGATGAAGAGAAACCAGAACAGCTAGTGGGCTAGCTGGCTAGGAACACATTTAATGGCTTAAAAGTAGCCTGCTTACCATGACAATCCAGCAGGCAATTAAGCTTGTAGGAGCTAAGCTCCTTTTGCAGGACATCAGCTTTTGCAAGAGCTGAGCTTTACTTTCCAACAGCTCAGCTCCTTTTGCAGGAGTTCAGCTCTTTTTATAGGACCTCGTTGTCTGCCTTGTTACTATGGTAACTGACTGCCTTTGTATAATGCAAAAATAGTTAATCACGCAGTTTCTAGGAAACAAATGTTGCAAATGGGGAGGTTCAACCTGTACTCTTATTGCACGACATTGCTCATTAAACAAATCAGAATTTCTTAGGAATTTTTGCTTGTCTGGCAAAACACTCACAATTCAGGTTGCTCACAATCCAAGGTACCACTGTATAGCCACAGCCCTTGACATTTAGCAGATTTGATTTATTGTATTAACCATAGATCATCACAATGTAGCATAGACAAAGTATATTAACACTGAACATACATCTACATATACACTGCTAAATATAATATATACTCTTGACAATTATAAATCAGAGAACAGCATCTAGGGAAAAAACTTCAGAACCACTGCCTTAAAGTGAACTCCAAGAAAGCAGTTATAAAAAGTATAGCATAAGGACCTTACTAAACCCACTGCACATTCCTAACTCCCCTCAAAACTGGCGCAAGTCTCTAGCATTGGCCTGGGGGTGTTATAAAACTCTCCCGGTGTTAAGCCGGCACACAGACATAAGCCAGTCTCCCTGCGACACCAAGGAAACAAGGCGAGGTGTAAATTATGTTGGCTGTTACAGGCCAGCGCAGAGGATTGGGTAGGGTAGTTAGAGGATGGGAAGGAGACAGGAGGGGGGTATTCTGAGGCAAGGGAAAGGTGTTCCTTCTGGAGGCAGGCAGGTGGATGGGGAGCGGGATTTGGATCTGGCAGTTATGGCTTATAAGTGGCAAATATCTGAGTAGGCCTACTGGCGGTGCACTTGCCCAACCATAGGAAAGGGGCAAAACTGAACCTGACTGCCTGATCCAGTGCAAGTCAGAATTGCATTCCCAGAGACACAACTATACATTCCTCCCCCTATAAGGGGGGACTATTAGAAGGTAAAAGGTAATAGTCCACAAGACTATTAGAAGGTAAAATGCTCTTGTGGTGCAAGGGGGCCTTCATACCCAAATTGGAAAAATCTTACTTAAAAGTTTTAATGATCAGGGCCTATAAAGGTGTAGCCTAATTAAATGCAATTTATTTATTTGCGATTCTGTCTCAAACAGAATGAGGTTGGCTCTTTAAATTGAAAAATAAACATTGCTTAAGGAGCAGTTAAAGGATTAAAGGAACCCTGCTTACCATGGCAATGTGACAGGCAATTAAGCTTGTCTTACAAAAAATTCAGAGCTCAGTTTAATTTATGTTTCAGTTTGGGGGCTGAGCACCTCCCTTCCCCCAAGTGATAATTGCTTCCCCTATTTCTGAATTAGGGCTGTGGGTGGCGCAAGTGGCTAAGACACTGTGCCTGTTAACCAGAAGGCCAGGATTCAAGACCCGGGTCGGCCCCACAAGACAGGGTGAGCTCCTGTCCTTAGCCCAGCTCTGCGACGCCAGCTGGATCCAATCGTATTGGCTCTGCCTTTCCATTGGACTAATTCAGTGGCATGGAGAGGGGGGATTTGCTGCTTGGGTAACACCCTATCCTCCATAACAATCCAACCCAGGCTTTCGTGCTTCACATGCAGTGTATGCAGCACAGAGCACGATACCATAGTCTTACAAGACTGACGGAGGCCTGCTTTAACTTCTGAATTGCTTCTGAGCCGAAATCTTAAGACACTTGAAAGGGAACTTGATTTATTTGATTCATTGCCTGCCTTGTTACCATGTTAACTAATTGCCTTTTTACAACCTATTGAAAAAGTTCTAGTTGAAAAAGGGGGGAACCTTAAAATACAGGATGGCTCCACAAGTAACTTGGAGATCAGCTGAAGTTAAAGAAGGATAAGTATAGGCAATGGAAAGTAAGTATAGGTTACTTAGGATAAGTATAGGTTGGAAAGATTACCAGGGAGGAGTACAGGCAGATAGCCTGTAGGGAGGGGGTCAGGAATGTGAGTAGAGGCTGGTCAGGGGTGTCACAGATAACAAATAGAGCTGTCCAATTCCTGTCCAATTCCTTTGGTCCTTGCTGCAGCCTTCTTATGACAGGTCCACTCCCACTTCAATAAAATGCTTAGATCTAAGCTCCAATATTGGTAATCTTTCACATATGGACTGTTTCCCCAGTCTGCAAACCTGTTACTTCATCTCTCACCCCTTTACCATCACAGATGCAAGGGCAGAGTCCTCAGACATTTTAAAATTTTCATTAATCCCAAAACAGAGGAAAGTTTTTAACTTCATTTAAAAAGGGAAGAACAGTTTGGTTTGGCTTATAAGCTGCTGCGTCTTACTCCAGAAACAAGACCTTAGAGGAACCAAATGAATGTTAGCCAATTTAAAACAAAATATTTATAAATAAAACAAAAATTACTTACATCTACAACTGAAGAACTTGACAAACTTAAGCCTTCTAAATCAGTGGTTAGAGAAGATGCAAGAACTGATGGTATGGGAACTGCTACAGGACTCAATACAGGATTGACTGAAGAAAAGAGTTGGAAAAAGGATGGTTAAACCTCCTACTCATCTGTGAGCTGGCATATCCTTCCCTATTTCATCATCAATATCACAAAAAGTGTATAAAGTGTGTTTGTGGCTACTTGTAGCTTGCAACACCAGCCTGTCAGGGCTGCATCCCAAAGCATGGCCAGCTAGCTCAGGTAAGCTTACACTAAGCAGTATAGGGAGTTGAAAAGGGTGGTGAAATTGTTGTTGTTGGATGTGGTAGGGAAAGGTAAGTGTCACTGTTGTTAAGGAGGGTTGCTCCCATGAAAGTAGGGAGCCATTGCAGCCAGAGCCCCAACCTATGCATATCTACTCAGAGTATGAGTGTGTGTGTATGAGTGTGTGTGTGTATGTGTGTGTGTATAGTGTGTGTAAACACATACTATATGCCTGTGTTTTTGTGTGTGTGTGTGTGAGTGCTTGTCAGAATTATGTATGTAGAACTCACTTGCGTGAAGCTTGTGTTTCTTTGAGGACGTCTTACATGTCTGGGTCACAATAATGTATGTAAAACTCACTGGCATGTGGCTTGTGTTCCTTTGAGGACATCTTACATGTCTGGGTCACAATCATGTATGTAGAACTCACTGGCATGTGGCTTGTGTTGGTTTGAGGGTGTCTTACATGTCTGGGTTAGAATCATGCATGTTAAAAGGTTTTCAATTTTAAGGGTGCAATCCTCATCATGTCCACTCAAAAGTAAGTCCCACTGTGTTCAATGGGTCTAACTTCCAGGAAAGTATCCTTAGGATTGCAGCTTAAAAGTGTTGAAATTAAATACAGGAAAGCAATACAAGTATTTTTTGCTTTATTTTACATGTCCTTCATTTTGCCCTACATTTATGGGACGCCCTACAATTTTTAAGTGGGGGGTAGGAATTTTGGCCTTGGGATAGGAATTTTGGCATTGGGGTTCACGGATTTTGCATTTGGCATCCAGTCCCCCTGACCAATCTCTATCTTTTGAAGGACACATCTCAAATACTTACAGTCATCCAAGTCAAGAAGTGACACATTATGTTCATTATGATCTTTCTTCTCTTGCAATGTTTTGTTTTCTTCCTGCAAAAAATATTAATAATTCACTTATTCTAAATCGCAATAAAAACTTTCCCCATGCTTTCATACATGAAAGTATGTAGGCACTGAACTCAGCATTGTCAAACCAACATGGTAACTCACATAAATTCTAACTGAAAATCAGTGTTAAATTTTTAAATAAACACTTGTTTAAAAATGTTAAAATATAATAATTTGCTTAAATATTAAACCATCCCAGCTTCTTTAAAGACTCCGAGGCATACTGAGACCTGCCTTGGGGGCCTATTGAGACCTGCCCTAAGGAGAAGCTGGGACAGTGACATGATGTTGTGGTATCTTAATATTAGTGCCGTTGAGCACTACTGGCACATGGCATTACCTTTAGTGGTTCACCATGCAAGCCTATATTTAATAAATTCTCACAACTATGATACATGACCTTGTGTCCTGAATGCTTTTCTAAAATTTGAACTTACAACAGTCACAATCTATCTCAACTATATGGCAATCTTGTGGTACTGCAGTATATAGTTTCCGGTAGTCACAGGAGTTCTGGAACCCGCATGGTTAAATGAAACTGTGGATAAGAGGGTATGCCCCTTGCCTCTGAAGTATTCTCTGAGCTTCACAGAGGCTGAGAGTGTCTGCCCTCTGTTTCTACAGGCCTCAGAATAACCCTCAGAGCAAAAAAAATGTGATCTAGTTTTACAAAAAAACTGGAAGTTGCTTATTTTGCTCTCAGAATCTTTCTGAAGCTGCAGATGCTATGGACAGCCTATGCGAGATTCAGAACACCTTCCACAGTCAAAGGGAGCAGAAGGAGACAAGTTTGGGATGAAGCAGTACATTCACCATGGTGAGAGAAATTGTAGTACTAACCGTTCAAATACAGTACATAGGGTCAGCTTCAACTGAAATAAAATATGATTTAATCCCACTTGGAAGTACAGTGATGCCTCACATAACAAAATTAATTCGTTCTGGAGGCATGTTTGTTACGTGAAATATTCTTTACGTGAAGCAGATTTTCCCATAGGAAATAATGGAAACTCAGACGATTGGTTCCACAACCCCAAAAATATTCATATAAAAATATTAACTGGATGTAAAAATGATGACAGAACACTGGGATTGAATTCAAAACACGCATTCAATGTGCATGATCTTATGAAGTCTACTTAGGCTGCAGTCCTAAAGACACTTTCCTGGGATTAAGCCCCATTTAACACAATGGGGCTTTCTTCTGGGTAGACATGGTTAGGAGGCTGCAATCTAAGACACCTTCAAAGTGTCTCCCTGCTTTCTCCTTCTCTCCATCTTGAGCCTCTCTCTCCCCTGCTCCCTTCTGGCTAGCCCTGAGCTGCTTCCCTCTTCTCCACTGCTCTTCTCTCCCTCTGCCCAGTGGACACCCAGCCACAGGAAGAACAGCATGGAAGTGTTGCTTTCACTATGGGCAAGTGCGCTAGGCAGCACTGACGCTTTTTAAACAGGCTGCCGGCCAGCACGTCTGCCCCAACTGCCAACGAATGTGTTCTTTACGTGAAGCACAGTTTGTTACGTGAAGCAGAATCCTAGAGAGTTTGTTACGTGAAACATACTTTACGTGAGGTGTTCTTTACATGGGGCACCATTGTAACAAGTTTTTAATATTAGTTATGAATTAGTTGTGTTTGGTAGGCTTTCAGGAGTTTTCACCACTAACATGAGAATAAATCAGAGACAAAGCCTTTGGTCGACTTGGACAAAAACAAGGGCATCGCCATTAATTAAAACATTATGACTACGTTATATAAAAATCCCATTCTCAGGAAAGGAAGCTTGGAACAAATATCTTTTGAACCATTTTTCATATTTAATGTGCTTTACAACTATATTTGGTTTTACAATTATTCTGTAACTGTATAAATTACAGAACACTATTTTCTGTACAGGTCACTATTTTCCTGTAACAAATGGCTGTAGCATTCTGGATTTGCCAGTGTGAAGGGGGGGGGGGGGAGAGAGAGTGAGTTATTTTTTAATTGAAGCAGTTTTTAAAATGGACATCTTTGCTGTTTTTATAAAATTATAGGCCACATCAAAAAATCTGAAACCTGTTTCCTGAAGAAGCAAATGTAGTCCAAAGCTGAATGCTAAACAAAGAAGTTAAGCCATATCCCATCAAACATTTCACCATTTGCAATTCATCTTGATAATAGAGACAGAACCTGGATAAATGCATATAGGACTTGAAGCAGGAGATTTCTCTTGCTCAATGCATAATTCATGTGCTCCGCCTGCAAAGTGTGTAAAATGAAAATTTCACACCGCAGCATGAGCCATGGAACTGCAGAGAAGAAGCAGATGAAATCATATTTTACTGTGTGAATTGTTTCTTACCCTTCCAATATTTATACAAAACCATCATTGACAAACCAAATGCACTGACTGATCACCTACTGTTTCCATTGTGTTAGCACTTGAAAAGAGATCAGGCAGAAAGGTAGACAATTTGTTTTTATATTTTTTTTAAATAGTGGATCAGGTTTTTAACAGCTGAGTGAATGTATAATGCTTGTATAGGAAGCTAGCAGTGACTGATATTAAAATCTCACCTCAAAGTCTATTTTTTCGTAAGACATAGTCAAATCTGCATTCCATTTTTAGCAGGATGTGATTATGTATTTGAGTATCTGAAAATATTTTATGTTATTCCAAAATTCCATGTTACTTCTGTAAAGGATGACTTGCTGCGTTTGTTACAAAGTAACAATTCCAAGTCCATAATATAGTGAAAGTGGAAGCAAACTACAACTGCAATCCTATTCTCCATTTAAACTGGCATAAGCTCCAGCATAAGTCCTATGCTGACCTGGAGGTGTCACAGATGTAAGGCACTTCTGCCCCACTCGTTTTGGGGGCGGGGATTAGGCCACTGCACAGGCATACACCGACCTTCCCATACCACCACATGAAGATAAGCCAGGTGAGTTAGGTTGGCCTAAATAGGTTAAGATTGCACCTAATGATTGAAAGTATTTTACAACTATTTTGTAAAGAAAAAAAATACTTGGAAGCTTATAAATATCTAGTCTGATATGTCATCATCATTTCACTATACAAAAATAAATATATAATTAGGACTAATCTTAAAATTATATTGCTTTGGGAGGTTTGCCATCTTTCATAAAGGATATGTGCATTGGTTATATTTTTTTTTAAAGTACAAGAGAAATCTCACAGGAAAACTGTATTTCAAATGGTAGAATATACTAATAGTAAAGAAGCCAGGCTGGTGTAGTGGTTAGTTATTAAATTTTCTTTATTAAATAGTTATTAAAAGCTGTTTGATAATTTTCAATGTTAACAGCTTTGTGAACTTTTTGTTGAAAAGTGGTATGTAAATACTGACAACGATGACTATGGTTGGATTTAGATCTGGACAAACCAAGTTCAAATCCTTTCTCATGAAGCTTCTTAGATGACCTTGGGCAACCATTCTCACTCAACCTCTCCTACATCAGAGTTTTTGTTGTTGTTTTTTAACAAAAGGAGTGGGGGAAGCTTTTCATCTCACAGCATACTGACAAGGTACTAAAATTGTCAAAGCACACCATCAGGTTTTTAACAATGGATAAGGCACATCATGCTGTCTGTGGGGCAGGAGCGCTCACATCCTCCATACTAATAGGTCCTACTAATAACTGATCTTCCCCAATCCTGTGGCACACCAGTAGATCATTCGCGGCACACCAGTGTACCATGGAACAGTAGTTAAAAAATACTGCCTTAGAGGAAAAGTGGTATAAAATCATGAATAAAGTTTTCATGCACAGTATTGCCTTGGGTTGTGAGCACAATTCCTTCAGGAAGCATATTTGTAATACAAAATGCTTGTAATTCAAAGTAGATTTTCCCACAGGAAATAATGGAAACTTGGACAGTTTGTTTCACAACCCAAACATATTAAAATTATTACAATACAGTAATATAATGCAAAATAATATGTTGGGGGGATAGTTGTGTGTGTATTGTGTGTGTGGGGGGGGCTTTATTTAGAAGCCAGCTTTTAGAAGAGCTGAGCACCTTTTGTAGAAGGTCAGCTTTTGCAAGGGCTGCTTTGTTACCATTGTAACCAATTGCCTTTTTATAACACGAAAATAATCAGTTTCTTGGAACCAAATGTTTCAAGACATTGCTAGTTAACCAAGATATTGCTCGTTAACCAAGTCAGAGATTCTAAGATGTTTTTGCTTGTCTTCCAAAACACTCAAAATCCAAGTCACTCATCATGGTACCAATGTAGTTCAAATGATTCCATAGACACAACTTTCTTTCATAACCATTAAAATGAGGTTACCCTGAATTTTCGCCTACAATTTTTTTAATAACACACAGCTCTAGACTCTTTCAAAATAGAAGTGCTGTATATAACTTAAGACGCCTTAGGGAGAAAATTTTATCATTCAATATAGAATAGGGTAGCTTCTCAAGTTACTAATTCACCACAGACAATTTAAGAGAATTGAATATTATATAGATTTACTAATGTTTAGCTTTTTCCTAGCCATATTTATAAATAAACCTACATATACATTTATACTATTAAAATGTGGTAATCAAAACACAATTGGTGAAAGAGAACAAGAATTGCTTTTTATTACTCCTTTGCTTCTATTTTTCTGTGAATTTGTGTTTCTATGATGCTTTTATCTTTGTCACGTTTGGCATCATTTTATGATTGAAAGACAGGGTATGAATGTTTAATAAAATAAATTCTCATATCCTCTTTTCAAGCCCTAACATGAACTGGATTCAAAGCTGCCACTGGCACACGCAGAAGGCTTCTCCCATTACAAAAGAGTTGTTTAACACCCTGTTTTAAACGCCAAGAACCTAAGAAATGTTAAACATAGATTTTTGGTCCTTTCCAAACTCATTGCAAGAACATCTGCAACAGCCTCTTTGTACATTTTTCTGGTGATATAGGATTTGCTACAGTCCCTGACTATAGCAGTGCAGCCCACATTCTTGTGAACATTTTACTCTGGAAGCAGCACAGTGTTACTTTGGCTATACAGGAGGATCCACGCTGCAGCAACAATTATTCTGCCAGCACAGTAGAAGGGGATGTAGTTTATCAAAGCCAGCTAAAAGTTAGGGTTGGAAAGGGAAAAAACAGTTTGTGACATTATATATGCATTGTTCCTTCTTCCCTGGATTCAGTGGAATGGGATGGAGTTAGCATTCTTTTATTTGGTCTGTTGCAGCCAGTTATGCTGCACAATAGTCCTGCATTGGATCTTGGGAGAACTAAAGACTTGCATGCTGATTACTGAACCGCTGCAATGTGGACCTCAATAATAAAGGGTGATTCAAAATGAATGGGACAAAAAAGCAAGCAATCTTACATTTTTGTCCCATTCATTTTGAAACACATCTGAAAAGGGAGGTGGGACAGAAAGAAGAAAGCGCAACATTACATGGAAAGATATATTGAGAAACTGGAATACAGAAACAACTATGAAGTAGGGAAAGAGAAAAAGAAGAGATAACTCATGGGAATGCTAAATGAGAAGATAACAAGCTAAAAGGCAGTGCTTCTCAAACTGGGGGTCACAATCTCATTTCAAGGGGATTGCGGCAAGCCAGACACCACCATCTTGGCCATTCTCCTCCACAATCATAGAAAACGAGACAGCATCTAACCTGGGTGCTGCCAACTTGGTGCAAGACCTCAAGGGAGTCACCACAGCCTCAGGCCCATGTAGCAACACCTACAGGTTACCCAAGCAAGTCAGCTGCCAAAGACAGTCCCCCCGCTCACTGCAGGAACATGGGGAGTTGCCACATGGGACCCAGCAGCAAGCTGGGAGTGACTGGAGAAGATGAACAGCTTCAGGGACAGGAGAAAGTGCAGCCAAACAGTGGGTGCCCAGGAGAATTTCTTCTTAGACATGCACAGGACTTCGCTCCAAGGCTGCAATTCCTATTCACACTTTCTTAGGAGGAAGCCCCATGGAGCATAACAAGACTTCTGAGCATGCATGCAGAAGATGGGGCACAGTCAGCAATTCATACTTTCCTGGAAGTGAGGGCTCTAGTATCACACTGATGTCACTTCCTGTTTGATGTCACATCCAGAATGACACATTGTCATTCTCAGAAAGGAGTCCTGGGCTTAAATGCTTGCGAATCACTGCTATAGGGTAAGCATTGAAGTAGCAGGGATTTTGGGATCGGAAACCGGAAAGTAGTTTACCAGTGCTGCTGAAAAGTGGTACAAAGAAAGAAAGAATTGGGAATTGGGTGATGTGCATTGCATCAAAGGCAGATTGTTGGGGTGAGAGCAGTGCCAGATTTACGTATAAGCGAAACAAGATATAGCTTAAGGCCCCACTCTCTTGAGGGCCGCCCAAAAATTTAAACTGTATTTCAGTTCAACAATTAATTTTATAAAATACATATTTTGTTATGTTCAAATGGCTTTAGATACCTATTGGGGCCATAAATTACCATATAGCATATATTCAACACAAAAATCAGTGATAATTTCTTCTTGACAAAGGACAGCTGGACACATAAAGGACCCCATTACCTTCAATAGCTTAGGACCTCATCAAACCTAAATTTGGCCCTGGGTGAGAGGATGGCAGAATCAAAGTGTCCTTTATCCCAAACTGCCACTACCACTGTCCTGCCATCCTACTACATCTGCAAGTCCCACTAATCCAAATTCAGCCCACTAAAAGTAAGCAGAATGTTAACTGGAATGATTGACCTTTTTTAATGAAGCACAGAAATAGCAGTGGCAGAATTAAGGCACCCATTTGAAATGTTCAAAGTGGCACCTTCCATTTACCACTTTCCATTTATCACTGCCAGTTAGAGAAGACAACATTTTGCTATATTGACAATGTAAGGTAACTTCCTTGCATTGTCAATGTATGGCTTATATGCAAGGACACATGGGTTATTATGCAGTTGCTACAGCTCTTGGTTCCACAGTTGCATGAAGCACCATTTGCTTCTGGTCCCAGAGCAGAGACAGAGACTTTTGAATCAGATTGCAAGGTGCCTTTATACAGTTTGTTCTCACCAACCATGACAGCAGGTGTCTTGCTTTTAACTGGCCATAAAATACAACCTTCAGTGTTGGCTGAGCTCTTTTAAACATAGTTGCAGTGCTTGGTGCTAGACACTAATTAAGTAGATACCTCAACCTTTAAAGGCTGCAATCCAATGCAAATTCATTTAGAGTACATTCCATTGAATACAATGGGACTTTTGACTAAATATGCAAAAGTTTGCACTGTAAGACAATGAAAGCACAATCCTAAGTAATTTAGGCCAGCAACAATGCATCACATTGAGCTCCCTACCTAGTACAATCAGCAGTTCTGGAGAAGTAGAGAGGTACTTTGAATTAAGAGCTACTTGAATTAAGAGCGTTTTGTATTAAGAGCAAAACTGTCTCAGAAATTTTGACTTAAGAGCACTCACTGTCTTGAAAGAAGAGCACTTCTGAGAATGTTTGGAACAGGCTTCCATGCCCAGGGAACTCACGGGGGAGATCTGGGAGGAGCAGCCTGACCCATGTGTGTATGTGGAATCTGTGTGTGGCAGTGTGGAAAGTGTGCCTTATAAGTTTTCCGAAGCTGCTCCCCATCAGCAGCTTTGGAACGTTGAAGTTGCACAAAAAGGCAAAGATTCCATAGAGCCAATGGAGAGCAGTGACTCCGTTAGTGATAGAGAATATCATCTATCTATCTATCTCCAGTATTTATATACCGCTTTTCAACTAAAAAGTTCACAAAGCGGTTTACAAAGAAAATTGAAAAATAATAATAGCTAATTAAAAGCTAATGGGTCCCTGTCCCAAAAGGGCTCACAATCTAAAATGCAAAAAAGAACAGCAGCAGAAGCCACCTGAACAGACATTGCTGGGGTGTGTAGGGCCATCTCTTCCTCTCTCTTGTCTCCCTCACACCAGCCATGAAAGTTTTCAAAGTTACAGTACAGTTCAGTACAGTACACTATTTTCTTTATTATAGTGTTCTGTATTAACTCTATATTACAGTGTTTTGTATTAGATTACAGTGTTCTGTATTATATTACAATGTTTTGTAATAATTTTTATTATTCAGTTAATATTTTTCTATAAATACTGGGGAAATGTACCCGGGTTGCAGGAGTAAAATACCCCCCATATGCCATTCCTCCATGCCAACACACCTCATGGCCAACACACACATCCCCAATGCCCAACACCCCCCTCCATACACACCATACCCCCTATTCCCTCCAGTGCACCTCTCTCCCAGTTCATCAGGCACCAGGGATCAAATTGGCTGGATACTGATCAGTCAATCTTCAATGTCAAGTACCGAGGTGCCTTGTAAGATAATTTGTTCCGTAAGCATGTTTGTCTTACTTTATAAACTTCTTTATATAAAACAGAAAAGAAAAACCTTTATGGCCAAGGATGACTAATTTTCACTAAAAGAATCACTGGTCTGAGCAACTTTAATAAGAAATCTTCTAATGACACTTGTTTTTATTTCCTTTTGATGATTTCATGGAAATGTGACACTGCATTGTCATTAAACAGATTCATCGCTCACACTGCTACAGTGTTATTTGGGTGGCGCTTTTGTACAAAATTTTGCACAATTTCCCCAACCTTAATTTCATTTGATGTGAAGGATTTCTCCTCCTTATTCTCCTCCTCCTCTGCAGATGAGATCTCCTCCATAACCTCTTGCTCACGATGCAGATCCATCAAATTTTATCATAAAACTATTTGTTTTACAAGGTATTGTTTTAAAATTTCTTAGAAATTTTAGTTTGTCTTACAAAGCATTTGTCTTACAAGGTACCACTGTATAGGACAAAAACACATTGCACCCCTTTCCACTCCCTTAAGGGTTAAAATTCTCAACATTGATTCTTGGTGGGTGTTGATGTCACAGGAGGAACACCTTCCCCAAATTTCATGCTTCCAGTGGTTGGGGCAGAACATCCCTTAGTCAGGGATTCTTCAATGGAAAATATAGGGAGGAAAACGTTTTCACCCTCTTCTGATTAGAATTTCCGGTTCTTAGTGGGTGCCTCCGTCATGGAAGAGAAACCCTTCCCAAATTTAATGCTTCTAGGCCCAGCTGTGTTGGGTGGGCATTGATGAGTGAGTGAGTGACTTTTCAATTTTTTATAAAAATATTTTTGGTTGTTGATTCAATTGTCTGAGTTTCCATTATTTCTCATGAGAAAATCAGCTTTGTATTACAAACATTTTAAATTACAAGCATGCTTCTGGAACGAATTATGTACATAAAATCAGGGCACCACTATACTGGCAGAAGTATTCCCTACTTGACTATTACTACTTGACTTTTTTATTACTACAGACAGTAAGTACCTTTCATAGCTTCTTCTCTTTCCGAACTCTATAACCCTTACTTCTTTAATGTCACTATGTCTTCTACCTCACTGTTGTGTAGATGCCGTTTTCTGCTCTCTACCCAGCCTTATACTACAGCTCAAAGATTTCAAATGTTCACGGATTCACAGAAAATGATAGAGACCACATCAATTTGTATATTACAAGATAATATTTATCATCTGTCAAACAGTTTCAAGTGTTCAAAGTGCTTCAAATGCATTTATCTTC